>JASCZW010020241.1:0-12561 GCA_034211315.2 Aedes japonicus | reverse complement strand
AAACAAAAATGCTCCCAATGAGCAACATTCTATATGTATCCGTTTTCGAGATAATTTGAAAGTAATGTCGAAAAAGTGGCTTTTTCCATGAAAATATCCCTTTTTCAAAAGTTAGTCGTGATTGTCCATCTTTAAAAGTATTTTTTTCAAATTGTACATAAAATTTTCAACAACTATCCTTTGTACACCAAGAAGATTGAACATCTTCTTAATTAACGAAATTAACAAATCTTAATTTCCAAATAAAAATTTTGAGTTCTTTTTTGTTCATACATGTTTTATTTAGTTTTTCTACTATTTAAAAAAAAAATTGTGTTTACATTTTTACAAACACTATTTCCTAACATTCCAATAAATATTATGAAAACTCGGTATTTCGTCAGTTGAAAATATTTTCGCAGCGATTTTGTTATCTGCAACTGGAATGAAGGAGTGATATTTCTGTGTACCAGGAATCATTTTTGTTTGCTGATAACTACCACCCCATTCTGCAGCTCCCTCTTCATATTCTTCTTGTGAAACATAGCAAAATGATATTTTTGTGAAATTTTCTTGATTTCTCTTAATAGCCCAATCATACAAAGTTTTCGCACTTGTTATTGGATGTTCATGTTGTTTGGCCAAGCTTGCTCTTGTTGCCACACAAACGTTGTGAGAACCTGAAGCATTTAGCAATTTACAATGTTTTGGTCGTAATGCTGCAAAAGTACTAAATCCAATTTTATGTTCACTGACTTCTTTAAATCGAGTGAAAGTTTCTCTAAGTGATGAAAGTAATAACCGTTTTTGAATTTGTTGACGCTTACTATTAGTGTTTACAGAGACATAATTTTTTTTTGTCCCGGCATGGCTCTGCTGATGTCGTCCTCGTCAAAAAATTGTATCACTTGATTCTTTATATCCGGATTCAAACGATTCCCCGATCTGTCGTTGGGGGTAGCCAATACTCCATTTTCGGCTGCCAATTCTTTTGCTTGTAATGAAAGGTATTTGTTTGTTTCAAATTTGCTCGTTATCTGCTGAATCGTCCACGAATTAGGCAAAACTGTTAATATACGTATTTTATCTATTCTTGAACAATCTGGTTCTATGAGTTTTTCTTTCAATTTGGAAATAATTTCATCATATTCCACAACCTTTGTTTTCAATGTAGCAAACTCTTCGACTTCTTCTTGTGGTGGTAAGCTGAATAGATATTTTCAAATACTTGCTACAATTTCGGCAAATTTTTGCCGACGGTATTTATCGTTTTTAAATTCTCTAATGGATATCGGAGACACATTTATTCCTGCAATTCCATTATTGAATAACTCAATGTTGTGTATCCTGGAATAATCCGGTAGGTCACTGTCCTGAGAAGATGCCGAGGTAATTTAAGCTGCCGATGGTATTTCCTCCAAATCGTTCCGTGATGTGGTTGGTGCTTCGTCATGTCCACCGTTTTCTGGTTGCTCCACTCTTTCGACAGGATTACGACGATACGAATATAACCGACATGAATCACAAATTCTTAATGACGTGTCCAAATGGATCGTTCACTGCATGGATAAAAGTTTTTCAATTAACTTGTCAGTTAAATTTCTAAGTTTTGGCGAACACCGTCTCCCGATTTCACGAAAAGGTTTACAACAATGCTTTGTTTCGAGTTCCATTTCAAATCGTTTTACACTTTACGCTACTTATGAAAGACACTGTTAAACTGATGTCATGACTTTGTAATGTAATCCTTTTTATACGTACTAGGTACGCACTTAAGGTACTTTTTTGAAATATTGGTATGTGCAGGGGTATGCATGTAAATTATATTTTCTGTCAACACCAAAGGGAATGCATGAATAGGTATAAATGGGCGTAACAATTGTATTCTTACTGGTATAAACATCTTGATTTCACTGGTTAAGCTGAACAGATGATCACACGATCTTCAAGTGATCTAAATTTGGCTTAATTGAATCGTTAAAGCAAGTAATGCAGTCTGGATGTGCAGAAAATAGTTACACGCTACAAACTTACTGTTCACAAAGCTAAAATAACAATAATTTTACCAGAAAATCGTAGACCCAATGTTGGGTACATATTTTTTTGTATGTTCCCAACTATGGCCTGTTGTATCAATAACGTAGTAAAAAGGTAGTTATTGGTAAAATTTCAAGTGGAAATACACGGATTTGCGGTTGTTTATATTCGAGTGGTTCATCTAAACACAAATCAAAGAGAAAAAATCATTGTATAGTGAATTATAATGTTTTCATTATTAAATGGCTGATAAATCCTATATGAACATCACGTAAGTGTTTCGAGGCAGTTTTACTTTAGTTTGTTTAGTGAAATGTTGTATTTAGTCAATCGAGTACTGCTAACAATGCCTTAATTCATTAAATTAGAAAAAAAATCGTACAAAGACTGCATTTAGTAATAAATCCATCGAATAGGACGAGGTTGCATCCAAAAATAGACCCAATTTGGTGCCTATAGACCGACATTAAATCCACATCCCTCGAAAGTTTATGGCACTATAAAAAGAGTTGTGTAACTTTTCGTGATACATAATGTAGTATTAAAGAGAGATCATCTTAATAAATGTATTTGAACATGGTTTACGTTTTGCCTTCATTAACAAAGAAAATGAAAGAAATATTTTATATCAACGTTTCCTGTATTTAGTAGGGTAATGAGGCACGTCAATGTCTTAGGTCTTAATAGTGGATATAAAATATTTCTTTCATTTTCTTTGTTAATGAAGGCAAAACGTAAACCATGTTCAAATACATTTATTAAGATGATCTCTCTTTAATACTACACATAATACCAAATGTCTTATCAAACTTTTCTTTGCAAGCGTATAACTAGTTGAATCTGGCTTACAGCTTATAAACTTTATGAGTTATAATAAAAAGTGTGATCGATGGTTGCATAATAGGCTGAGTCAAGGGACACATACCCTACTGTAAGTAAAAGCAGCAAATTTTGTCGTGCTACCTACAGTAAATACCAGGAATCAGTTTGTATAGTATTCTCGGTAATAAAAGGTATATTGTAGAAAATTTTATGTACAATTTGAAAAGAATACTTTTGCACATGGACAATCACGACTAACATTTGAAAAAGGGATATTTTCATGGAAAAAGCCATTTTTTCGACATTAATTTCAAATTATCTCGAAAACGGATACATTTAGAATGTTGCTCACCAATAACATTTTTGTTTAAAATCACTATAATAATCGTACTATATTATTAAAATATGGTTATTCATGCAAAAACAACAAATTGAAAAAAAACTTGAATTTTTACACATACATCTCACATTTCAAGCGTCATAAACCAAGCTCAGACATATGGTAAACAAACCGCTTTCTACACTGGGGAGGTCTGCATGGGGTAGTATGACAAAGGGTTATGTGCCTGATCGAATACTACCGTTCAAATGCCCTCCGCTCGTTTTCAAACTCACATCTTTCAAATTTCAAAGCCTGCCCTTATTCTATACGGATCTATCAATACACTTGCTCTTCATCTCTATTCGTTCTAGCAATAAAATTACTGTCCCACTCCTAGCGCTTCGCATGGAGATGAGAAATTATCTGCAGCTGCAAACTTCATCAAAAACCGCTCAACCCAAATCTGTGATTTTGGTTTAGTTTTATATATTTTGGTTGTTTTAAGATGTCTGATTTCGTGCCAAATAATCGTCATTTGCGGGAAGTGTTGATTTTCTTCTTTCATTTGAAGAAAACGTCGGCTGAAGAATTGTTTCTGGAGAAGAGTAGGCCGCACTGAACATCTGACGTATGAAAATTTTCTGCAGCGTAAAATTATGATTTTAAAACATTTTAATATTGTAAAAAATGCTCCGAAAAGTGTGTGTAAAGTATATTTTTTTCACTAAGAGGACGACCCGTTCAAACAGGTTTTATGAAGATATTTTGGTGACCAGTGTTGTGGTCAAAAATTCACCGCCGGGCGCAGTGAAAAGTGTCTTGGAATGATTATACGTACAGCTGGTACAGGTTCTCGAATAGGAAGTGCTTCTTTCGCAGAGCAATAAGCAATTGCATCAGGGACCCCTCGATAGTGGCTTGCTGGAAGAGCAAACGATGGGCCTCGGTACTGAAAAATTTAGACTGCGGTAGTAAATAAGTGCGAGAGGAGTTTGTAGGATAATGTGACGTGTATATTTTTATTTTGCAAACCGAAATTGTAAAAAAGGGGAAGAAACCCGTGAAACATACTTCTTGTATTTTATAGTGTTTGAGTTGATAAGAAGAAAGCTAAGTTCATAAAGAAATTGTTTGTGAAGATAGCCAACAGCTAGATTTTGGTGGATAGCCCAGCACGAAGATGCGGATTTGCTGTGCGTTTTAATAGTAATATTTGAACGTTGAGATTAAGTGCCTTTGTAGCCGAACTGATAAGATTCCGTTGACGCTCGTCTAGCAGACCATCTACGATTAGGACTGCGAAACAAAACGGTATTGAACTGACGACTGAATTGGTAAGCTCGTTCTATTTTTACTCATTATGTCTAACCGGTTGCAAACATTTGAAGCTCTTTGCAAACCATGAATATGTGTATGCGTGAATGTGTGCAGCAATCCAAAAAATCTGACAAGTTCTCTTTCAGTACCCGTTCTTATATCTTTAGACATTCTTTTCTTTTCAGAGAGCGAGTAATGGCACTATAACCATAAGCCATAGGCAGCTAGGACTATAGTTAATGCAAAAGTCCCAACCGTTTGAAGAGAAGAAATGGAGCATCACTTAACTTTCTTAGACAAGATGCTCCCAACGACCATTTTTGAATACATTTTTGTTCTGTGCACCAAACAGGGCATTCTGTTCAACTATTCTCTACGACTATTCATTTCCTTTTTCCTTTGATATCTACTAAAGGCTACGTGGGTTCCCCGTGTCTTCTTAAGGTAGATACCAAATCCTCCCTATCACCAACGGTTGGATGGACGAGGCCAGGTGAGCGATCGAGGAGTGTTTTCGTGGTGATTGTTGCGTGAAGAAACGTATCAGAAGCTGGTCTTGTTTCATGGGTATGCAATGTCTTCAACGAATTATTCCTCATCGTAGCTCCATCCACGAGGTGTGCAACCGCCAATGTTAATGCTAATGCTAAAGCTAATGCTAATTGTTAAAGTTGATTTACGAATTAATTTTTGTTTTTTGTTTTGCGAAAACGACGCAGCAAAAACAAAACGTGTCAGTTTTAAAGCACGATTTGCTACGATTCGATAGCATATTTGAAATCAGTGGCCCAAAATTACTAGGAAAACAAAACTTTGCTTTGTAAAATCTATGTTTAGCCTTTCTTTCGGCTTATGTATGGAATGAAATTTCTGTGCGCCGTTGGGATTTTCTAAGACAAAAAATCTTCGATCACATCTTCCTTTGGAAGAGAAGTAAAGCCGTTGGTAATGCACCATATGTTGATGGGTTCGATATGTAGGGTTCAGGTCATCTTCCTCGTGTAACGAAACATTCCAAGAGGTTGAACGGCATGTTAACACAGCATGGGAAAAAATAGCTTTTTTTAAATAAAAACTAATAATATCTCCATTCTGAAAAACTAAATATCCTGTTAAAAATTTCTCCTCGATATGACGACAAAACGACTTTTTATGTATCTGAAAAATTTGCAAGGGAAATTTTCTGATATTAACCATTATTTACAAGGCACGTTCGCAATTTCGTTTTTTTCAATCGAAGCAACCCAGGTGGCACACAAATATTTCACGTAAATCAAACGTGGTCGTTAAACAATTATCACAGAAATCTCTTCATTAACTTTTCATGCAAAGAATTTTAATTAATATCTACATCGCCTGTCAATTAAACGATCCTTCATCAAAAACCTGTAACCCCACACATACTTGTCTGCAACTGTGGATACGCTATCATACTAAGTCCTTATTTCACCATACGCGTTTTCGTTCCACCCGCATTGAAGAAACTTCAACCGCCTCCCGGAATCGGTTAGGCAAATAGTGGCTGCCGTGGCATGTACGCCTTGTGGAATTATTTTAATTTAACAAATTGACACGTTTGTAATTAATTTCTAGCCCTGCGCGGCGCTGTCTCGAGCAGCCATCCCAGAAAACTCGTTCGCCGATTCTCGCCTAGTTATTCAATGTGAAAGCTGTGGCAATTCTCCTGTCAAGCAGCTCGAGCTCAATGTAAATAATTAAGCAAATGGAAATGTCACCCTCACTTGCGAACATTAAGACCTGGGATCAGCAGCAATTTGTTAAAATCTTGAATGTGATTAAAAGGACTCGGATGATGAGATTTGAGTTAAATTATGAACGATTTCAGCTGGGATTCCCGCATGGGATAAGCAGAATTTATGCCGAAAATAGTTGTCCGTTCCCATCAACATCCGACCAATTGAACCAGCATGCATGATTTCAATAAAATTTGTCCCAACTGAGTTCGTCGTTCACCGGTCTTCCCCCTTTCGTCTGCTGCCATCAAGGTACGACAAACGACGAGGACGACGACGGGTGTCATTGTAAATGCCTATACATTCACATTGATTCATGCATCCATTGAACCAGCCAAGCTTCTCGTCTCACACAGCTGTTGGATTTCCACTAGATTGCCTCCGATAACACTCCCGTTGTGTTGTTATTGCGGGGTTCCTGCTGCTCGGCGGGGATGAGGCAGCAATTGATTTGTGGACGATTCCCGAAATCAAATCCAGCCGCTCCACACTGGATCCGGATGACAGTGAGCATGTCTCTCCATACGAATGTCGATCGATAGGGGATGCGTGGGAAATTGAGAATTGGCCTCGGGCGGGTGGAAGAATGAATGGGTGAGGCTGTTCGATCCTGCGGGGATTCAGTCGTACGAGTATGGCTTCTTGCCTGACGAGACATCGTCGTTGGGCAGAGGCTGTGCTTTGTCGTACGGCTTGCAATTGGTGGAGTGAACTAAGGTAGGCGAAAGAGAGCGCTTTGACAATCATAAAACAGAGATTACCCATGTTGAGGCTGCTTGATTTGGAAAAGTGAAGCGGATTTTTCACGCATTTTTAGACTCGTTGTGTTTTTGAGATTGATCATTGATGAGTTGGGTTGAATGATGATATCTTGTTGGCTTTATTTGTAGATTCAGATTTATACAGGATACGTATAGTTGTTGGAAGAGTAGTTTTTTGGTTTGTTTATAACTGATACTTTACACTAGAAGGGTCCATTCGTGTCTTACGAAATTGTCCATTAACATCTCTATTTACAATCCGTACAGTATTTCTTCTCTCACTCCTTTTCATTTCCTTCCCTTTCAACCATTTTTCTTCACTTTTCCTTCAACAACTTCTCTTCTTCCGCTTCTCTACTTCCTCTTCTACTCCTCCATTGGGTTTCTTCAAATTTTCCTGCTTTTTGCTTTCTATTTTTTTTTCTTCTTTTTTTACTTTTCTCTTCTACTTTTCTTTTTCTGCTTGCTTTCTTCAGCATTTTTTTTATTATTTTGCTATTGTTCCACTACTTCTCAAACTTTTTGTGCCTCCTCTCTTCAGTTTCTCTTCTTTGACTTTTATTTTTCCACTGTATCCACTTCAGTTTTCTTTTTTATGTTATCTTCTTGTTTCGCTTCTTCCGTTATCCATCTTTTAGTTTCTTCTATTTCATTTATTATTTTTGTCTTCTTGATATGTTCAAATTCTCTTCATCCACATCGGTTTTCTTCTTCTTCGTCCGATGATGTCCTTACGCTTCTCTTGTTCAGCTACTCTCGTTCCACTTATCTCTCTTTAAATTGTTCTTCTTTAGATTGTTTTCTTCCGTAGTTGTCTCCATCGCCACTTCTGTTCATCCGTCCAGATATCATAGGACACGTTTCTTCTTATTTCGTTGCTTCATCAGCTTATGCCAGTGCATCGCATCACAATGTCACTTGCGACTACTTACTTACCTTAACAATCAGATTAAGGCCGGCCTGGCCTCTGCTGTACACAGAGGTTGTCTCCATTCTATTCGGTCCATGGCTGTCACTCGCCAGGAGGGTTCGCAGGTCGCCTTCTACTTGATCGATCCACCTTGTACCTGTCAGTTCGTTTTCGAGAACCATTTTCACAGGGCTGTCATCCGACATTCTTTCGACATGCCCAGCCCATCGTAGTCGACCGATTTTGGCGATGTGTACGATGGAAGGTTCTCCTAGCAACTGTTGCCATTCGTGGTTCATTCGCCTCCTCCACGTTCCGTCTTCCATCTGCACTCCACCGTAGATCGTACGCAGCACCTTCCGTTCAAAGACTCCAAGGGCGCGTTGGTCCTCCACTAGCAATGTCCATGTTTCGTGGCCGTAGAGAACTACCGGTCTAATTAATGTCTTGTAGATGGTCAACCTTGTGGTTCGGCGAACCTTGTTCGATCTTTGCGTCCTTTGGAGTCCAAAGTAGGCACGATTGCCAGCCATAATGCGTCTTTTTATTTCTCTGCTGGTGTCGTTATCGGCGGTCACCAATGAGCCCAGATATACGAAGATAGTCACTTGCGACTAGCCTACAGCAAATTACTCAACGCGGCCTGACACTAAACAGAACTCGGCGGAACATATATAGAGACTACAGTTACCTGAATTGACTCGTGGATACGTCTGCAAGGAGGAGGAGGGTTGTGTCGGTTCGTCCTTGCTTCAAAAGGCAAGACCTACCCCGTGTTGCTTGTAGTGTATGCTGTTTGACTCCAAGAGCAACGTGTTGTTTCATCCAACAAAGTCTGGCGGGACGACAGTAACTCTGTAAATCGGTAACTCGAAAACCATTAGCTATAGACACATGATGTCTTCGGAAGAGTTAATTTAAAAAATAAGATCCATCTATTGGTTTGGGTGGTGACTAAGGATGTCCTCTTATGTTTATAAGAAAAATTCTACCTTATTATTTTTATGATTTAGAGGATATTTTGTTTCTACAGAATTGTACATATTTTAAACTAAAGAAACTTCGCTGAAGAAACTTAGCATCTATCTCATCTACGCATCGCTTCATAATAGTTTTATTACTTTCCTTAGGATGGCACTTAATCGTGTTATCATTTTTAAAGTTTGTTTTGTTACATTTATTTATTTACGTTAATTTATGTACATTTTTCTATTTACATCAATAAATTTACCAATAAATATATAAGCATATTAACATCAGGTAAACAAATTTTAAATATGTTAATACAGACAAATATACATATCACTTGCAGTTTTTTCATCGACTACGCATTAAACGGTCAATTCAAATGTTTCTTAGTTGGTAGTATCGCCACAGGTAGCGCATGTCGTCGGTTTTCTTATGTTTGACTTCATCACACTACCGCCATCTGTTAGCTTTATCACCCATCACAGTGTACTCAATAGATGGCGCGGGTGTGTTTGTGACGATGATTTGTAGTTGCTCACTGTGTTATGTCTATGTATATGTTAATAATACAAAAATACAAATTTTTAATAAAAAAAAACTCACGGTGCTACGCTTTTTGATGATAATTGTTTATGTTGTTACTACTAAATGATCGAAAATATAAAAAATGCAAAACTACCAATTATGAAATGGATTTTTCTCCTGAAGTTAACAAAAGTTGGCTAACGATTTGCATAGATCTTGTAAATGGAGAGCGCAAATAAGAATCAACACAATCCTCTACCTCGTCGCAGCACGTTTTCACGCACCAATGCAGGTAACTGTAGTGTCCATATATGTGTCGCCGAGTTCCGTTCAATGTCAGGCTTGGCGCCTTGAGTGAGTTTTTCGAGCAACTGGAAGGTCCAGCTCTGTTCCTGGTTGACTTCAACGCGCACCATATTGCTTGGGGGTCGCGAACGTCGAACGCGTTTGGCCGATTCATCGCCGAAACGACATTGGATAAGCAGCTTGTGATCCTGATTGACGGCGCGGGTACCCGCATCGATCCAGCTACCAGAAAGAAGTTAAAAGCAGCAGCGACTAAAACCATACCGCGGACGAGCGGCCTTGTTGGACCATGAGCGGTACCCTGGTGGTGTTCCAAGGCTAAGGCAGCAATTCGACTGCGACAAAAGTGTCGAGATTCCAGGAAGCCAGAGCGGCAGCATAAAAAGCTATCTAGCCAGCAAAGGAGCAATCGTGGGAGAACTTCGTGGGGACAATCTTCCTAAGCAGCACGACGACCGAACTGTGTCAGACGGTTAACACTCTACGTGGCAGCCGTCAGCAACGCTTGGTGATATTCAAACGAACGGACGGTCTCACAGACAACCTTGAAGAAGCAGCGGAAGGACTGGCCAAATGCTACAGTG
This sequence comes from Aedes japonicus, assembly GCA_034211315.2. Lineage (NCBI taxonomy): Eukaryota > Metazoa > Arthropoda > Insecta > Diptera > Culicidae > Aedes > Aedes japonicus. The sequence goes on along the minus strand of JASCZW010020241.1, from coordinate 2,275 downwards.
CAACATCAGAGACCTCCAGCGACCCTCCATTGTTCCAGATGGCCAAGGCAGCATCTGAACGAGAGTCCATAGATGTTTTGCCCAACACCGATGATGTGAATAACATTGACATCACCCTGAATGAACTTCTGTTGTCTCTTGACAAAGGGCGAAGTGCTTCGACAGCTGCAAACATGATAAGGTACCCAATGCTTCAACGTCTTCCTCTGTCTGTGAGAGGACGGCTTGACAAACGCCAACACGCGTTTCGAGCAGGATGAGGTACCGAAACCTACTTTGCAGAACTGGAGAGATCTCTGCCAAACGGAGGCGAACACTCACTGGTAGCCTCTTTAGATCTGTCGAAGGCATTCGATGCCACCTGGCGACACGGTATTCTGCGCACGTTGAAGACTTGGTGAATACTTGGACGTATGAGAACCAGTGCCACAGGGTTCGGTCCTATCCGTGACGTCTAATCGCGATGTAAACAATCTCACAGGTAGTCAATATATTGTATATGTGAAGTCCTCCATCGTAAACTGCAGAACGCCGTCAAGGCCGTGGACACATGGGCGAAGAGCGCGGGATTCGCTTTGTCAGCAGCGAAGTCGAACATATGTTATTGCAGTCCGAATGCACGTCGGGAACCTGGACAGGACATAACCATCGAGCGAGTCACCGTTCGAAGGACCAACCGGCTGAGGGTTATTGGTGTTACCCTGGATCGGATCCTAACATTCAAACCACATTGTCAGATGGTGAAGAAATCGTGTGAGTGTCGATTGCGGATTTTAAATATGATCGGTGCCAAGCTTCCGCGTGTCAATCGGATATCGTTGCTGCAGGTGCCATAGCACCACAAAGCTGACCTACGGAATAGGCTTAGTGAGCCGAGGAGGGTCAGCAACTTGCAGACTCTTTCTCCTCCGTACAACTCAATGGTTCGGTATGCCGTCAGGAGCATTCGTGACCAGTCCGATACTTTCGATTATGGACTGAAGCGGGAACCCTACCGTTCGAACTGCTGGCAGCACATGCTATAGCGCAGACAGCCATCCGAATAGCTGTGAAGAATCGTAGGAACATCTCCCTTCCGTTGATTCAACGAGCCTCGAACCATTCCGATTGGCAGATTACAGCGCTCCCAGCTGTCGGACAACTTGTGAGACAGAGTGATCGTGTGGTGCACTCTCAAAAGCCTACGATTGTGTGGGACGTGAAGAAACGCGTCAAGAGCCGGTGACCTTCCGGAGAAAGTCCGTTCAAGCGTGCAACATTTGCTGAACACCCGTTTCCATCAATCGGCTGTTGTCTACACCGATGGCTCTAAGGATGAAGATACGGTAGGGGCCGCATATCTTCAACGGAGGTATTGCTGGTACCTACAGTCTTCCAAAAGCTGCAGCGTCTTCTCTGCGGAGGCATACGCCATAAAGATGGCTGTCACGATCCCGAACCAGAGTAATCGAGCTGGTTGTTTTATCGGATTCTGCTAGCTGCCTACTGGCATTAGAGGCGGGAAAATCTCGGCACCCATGGATCAAGAAGTGGAAGAAATAGCGCGGAACAAACCTATTCGATTCTGCTGGATTCCTGGGCACGCCGGAATCAGTGGTAATTCCGAAGCCGATCGACTAGCCAATGAAGCCAGGAGGAACAGGCCATAGATATACCGATTCAGGAGAAGATGCGCTGAGAGAAACTAAACACCTGATACGTCATCGGTGGGATAACCAATGGTATGAAACTAGGGAGTCAAAGCTGAGGAAGTTAAGGAAGATACCCAGCGGATGGACGGAACGCGGGAGCACGGCTGAACAGCGTGTCCTTACACGTTTAGGGATCGGACACACGCGTCTAACACACACATTCTGTTAAAGAAGGAGCCGCCACCCAATTGTGAATGTTGTGGCACGGTAATGGATGTCCGGCATTTAATTCTGGAATGCCGGAAATTTGAAACCGAAAGGCAGCAAAACAACATCGGGACCAGCCTACGAGACGCCCTGGGAAATACAGAGGAGCAAATTACACAAATGCTGAATTTTCTAAAAGAAACAAGACTGGAATTTTCTAAAAGAAACAAATCTTATCGATTTGGAGGAAAAAGAGGTTTTACAGGAGATTATTGGCCAAAAAGGTATTCACGTGCAGCGAATCACTAGAAATGAAGGTGGTAAGAAGGTGAATACACCCGCGCTGATAGTGACACTCTGCAAGACCACGTTTCCGGATTACACAAATGCTGAATTTTCTAAAAGACACTCTGCTGGAATTTTCTAAAAGAAACAAA
>JASCZW010020240.1:0-12563 GCA_034211315.2 Aedes japonicus | reverse complement strand
TCCACCAAGAGCTTGAAAGTTTCTTACACGCTTTAAGTGTCTTCATAATTATGAATAGATATTTTTTAGAATATGTAAAAATCACTAAACAGCATCAAAAATTTCGCCATTATTTGACAAAGCTTCCATTCTCATAACTGAACTTAAACTTCTTCACCATTTTAGAAACTCGAAAAGATTTTCTTAGAAGCTTGATTTTTTTCACAGTGGCTCTAAAACTCTCATTATCTTAAAATGATTAAACCAAAAGCTTCAAAGTTCATCAAAACCTTGAAGTGTTACTAGAAATTATAAGAAAAATTAGTATTCTCCATTTAATTCTCTAATCTCGATTAGTACGAGACACTGAAGAAGTCTGCACGTTGTAGACGAAATACGCGTATCTGTCGAAGATAAGCAAAGGTAGTTGGAATTAAATGGAGAATACTAATTTTTCTTCTAATTTCTAGTAACAGGTATTCCACTAAACAGCTCAAACCCTCTAGGATTCTTGAAGTGTTTCTTAGAAGATTGAATTTTTTTTCTCAGTGCCTTGAAAATCTTTCCAGTAGCTTGAAAAATTTCTTTTAAATATTTATAAACTTTAACTTTATCCAGCAGCATGAAAAGCTTCCTCCGCGTGAAACATGAAAACGTTCTCTCATAATACATTTAACTAATCATGTTTTTTTTGTTGCATGAAGCACGTAATCAATCTATTCAATTTCACAACCTGTCGTGCTCTTACGGGCCCTATCAATACTTTCTCTTCACATCTTTGGTTCTAGCAGAAATCTCCGTCCACTCCGAGAGTTGCATGTTGATAAGAAGGATATTTCCAATTTTCAAACTTTCTCTCATATGCTTAGTTTTGAAAGCCCAAAATCTTAAAATGATTACGCCAGACGCTTGAAAGTTTATTAACAGCTTGAACAGTTTCTTGTACGGAAATAAATTCGTTTCTGCTTTCATAAACAAATAATCATAAAACAAACTCTTATCTTATTCTATAAATTCATGACCCTTGTTTATGATTTCATGATTGAAATTACATATTCGAGTCGTACACTTTGGAAGTGTTGCTTTACCTCTAATCTATAGTTGTGTAAGAAGTGAAGCCTCATTAATCAAAAATCTGTTTAGGAATAACAAAAGCGTAATTAGTTCATCCACCATGTACTGTCACAACTCTCCACATCAACAATAGGTTCTAATCCTGTCCCTGAATTTAGTTGTTGCTTTACATTTTGAGTTTAGCTTGACTGACTGCACGTAAAATGGTTGCTACTCCCTGATTGGTCAGAATCAGTGAAACTGTGCAATGAATCAACCGGCCATTCTCAACTGTACACGTTTCAGTGACTAGTATTAACAATAACGGCGCTGGCCACGTCCTTGCCAGCAGATGAGAATAGAGAAGGAATGTTAGTGTGACCTTTGCTGTTTAAGGGCTGTGTTTACATCTACTGCCCCACAAAGGTCACAGGGTTTTTTCATGTTAGTAGGATAGGGCTCAATGGATCGGAATGCACCTTGATAAGTGATGTGATCATATATATACTGTAACAATACGAAACTCGCCATACCCGATAACAAAATAGTACGCTGTAAAGCATCGATGCAACCGTTCATAGCCGATGCTCGAAGCATTCTTTTGTTTTTTTTTTTGTGAACTTTAACTTTTTGAAACCGTACTCCACAAACCACCTCACTACTATAAGTAATATCCACATCAATCAAGCATAAGGTTCTTAAAAACAATCAACGCTAATCCATCCAAAAATAACGATATAAGGGCCCTGGCAAAAATAAGAGCCCGTAGATGCATTTCGTGCCTCCTGACAACTTTGCTTCTATTGATGTCCAAGTAAATCGAATAAGCACCAACCAGGGGAGACTTGGTCCTATACCCAATGATTTTATTCTCTCCAATCCGCTCATAATTTGTTCCACTAATCTGGATACATTCAAATTTACAGCAAGGCTTTTCAAAACCAAATTGAATTCATTCCGAAATCCAGGTCCTCATGAAGATATCTAATCTAATTTAATCTCACACTAACGCAGCCAATTCTTGAAAGCATCCTGGAAAATGACGGCTTCTTGAATACATAATTTTTCTTGGCCGGTGGCGTAGCATGTGCCGCATAGAGGATTCAAAGAAATAGAGCGATTCCAGAAAGAGTGTCTGAAATCGCCTAACTACGTCGAATCAAAGAAAGGAAGAAAGCATGGACCTCCCGTACCAAACGTTCTCATAGAGAATTAAATAATATGATAGCTTGTATTTTATCGTTTGGAGCATATATGCTAGAAAACTTAGTTAATGCTTCATTTACCTGTGGAAGTACTTTTAACATTTGAATCAAAAGTCTGGCAATAATTTGCAAAGGTTATAGCGCTACCAAAATTGTGATTGAAATTCTATATTTATAGAACAATACATTTAGTTATATAAAAGTCTAAGAATACAATGTAAAGAACAATCCACGCCAATCCATTAAAAACTACGACTTAGGGACCTGGTAAAAATAAGATTCCGTACAAGCATTTCGTGACTTCTGGCAAGTTTGCTTCCACTGCTGTCCAAGGTCATCGATTTGACCCAGGGGTGACTTGATCCTATACTCAATGATTTCATTATCTAAAATCCGCTCAACCAATGTTTTGTGATATAGAGTGGACAGATTATTTTAATTTGCGATAACTCAATGCAGACGTCTTCCAAATTTGTTAGATCGACAGGCAATCGGTGGAGACCCACCTGGTACCTCATAGCAAGGCTCTACCTGTATTGATATTATAAGAAACTCAAGGAAGATTACCTCAGAACCAGGGAAGAATAGTTTAGTATTTTTTTTGTTTACGTTCTCCGATTTTTATCAAAAATTAATGAATGATTTCTGAGTGTGTAGGATTATACATAAGGTTTAAAAACATGTCTGAAACAGTTGGAATCTCAAAGAACACTAAGAAACATTCGCTCGCCAAATCAGTCAACAAATCTGAGAAGGATTCATTCGGTATCAAAAGCAGGATTTGCTTAGAATTCCTCAATAGATACTCACTGAATCCCAATACTGAATGACGGAAACGCCTAGAAAATACAGATACTAAATTCCAAGCAAGAATTCCTCAGTAAGATGCATAGGACTTGTTAAAAACGGTTAGAATATTTCTACAGTAATCCCAAGTGGGACGCGCTTGCTTGCAATCCCAAACAATTACACAGTAAATTTCACAAAAAAGTCGAGTTTGGTAACATTGAGATCACAGGTAGGACTTGCTTGGAATTCATCGCGCTCACTCCAATATTAGATACGCGATCATATTTCAAAAATATCATCTCAGAATCTCAAGATAGATCCCCTTCAAATATTATTCAAAATCTACATCTCGGTCAAATTCAACAACTGCAATAGAAGAAATACATTACAATACATACGAAATTTGAGTTTTTCTTAAGTTTCGTGGTGTCATGTGAATTCCAAACAAGATTCTCTCAGTGAGATGCGTAAGACTTGCTGAAAACTGTGAGAACAATTCAATAGAAATCCCGAGTGAGATTTGTTCACTTGCAATCTAAGACACCTTTCTATTACAAATTTGATTAAGATAAGGAAAGTTCTTTAAAAAAATCCAAGTTTGGTAAAATTGGGATCCCAGGTAGGATTGCTGAGCATTCATCGAACAATCCCAACCATAATTACCTCCGAAACAAGATTCGATCATCATATAAAAATATTATCACAGAATCTTAAGTAAGATCAGCTTTAATTGATGACCAAATTCTGCATCTGATTTATTCGGAATGGCGAGCAAGATTTGCTTAGAATTTTCAGAATATCTCATTGAATTGGAATTACATAAAGTACTCTTTCAGCGAAGCTAACAAGATCATTACTGATTCCTAAGTATCCTACTTACCTTACCAATCAGACCAAGGCCGGTGTGGCCTCTGCTGTACACAGAAGTTGTCTCCATTGTAATCGGTCCGTGGCTGTACCTCGCCAGCCTCGCTGTCTGCGGAGAGTCCACAGGTCGCCTTCTACTTGATCGATCCACCTTGCTTGTTACGCGTTTCTTCTTCCTGAACCCGTCGGTTCGTTTTCGAGAACCATTTTAACAGGGCTGTCGTCCGACATTCTTCGACATGCCCAGCCCATCGTAATCGACCGATTTTAGCGATGAGTACGATGGGAGGTTCTCCCAGCAACTTCACCGTAGATCGTACGCAACACCTTCCGTTCAAAGACACCAAGGGCGTGTTGTCCTCCACCAGCAATGTCCAAGTTTCGTGGCCGTAGAGAACTACCGGTCTTATTAATGTCTTGTAGATGGTCAACTTTGTAGTTCGGCGAACTTTGTTCGATCTGAGCATCCTTCGGAGTCCAAAGTAGGCACGATTGCCAGCCATAATGCGCCTTTGTATCTCTCTGCTGGTGTCGTTATCGACGGTCACCAATGAGTCCAGGTGTACGAAATCATCGACTTCTTCACCGTCGATCTGTACTAGTGGTAGGAGGCTAACATTGTCTTCTCGTGAGCCTCTTCCCTTCATGTATTTTGTTTTCAACGCATTAATCACAAGCCCAATTCTACCAGCCTTAAGTCTGATGTACGTTTCCGCCATCGTCTCCAAGTTATGTGCTACGTCTTCGGCGAGGCCAAATAATTGGACAAACTTCCTGAAAGTCGTGCCACTCGTGTTTATCCCAGCTCTTCGAATCACACCCTTCCTAAAAAGTATCTAAAACGATAAAATAGATAATAGTAAAATTATCCCAATATACCTAGAAAAATGCATTTTACTTTCAGCCTAAAGTGGGTTCGTCACGATCTGAAATCCACTTTTCGATTTCCATGTGCCGGGACCAACGACTAAATCCGAGTTTTTGCATCTCAGCGACTTGCTACGGCACCGACTGAAATTCACACCAAATCGACTGAGTTTAACGATAACCACTACACTCTGGGTAAACCCTTGCTCCTATCGAAATCCATTCCCAACCAAATTAATTTCGACACCATACATCAACATGTCCATTCGCGTTCATATTTCTAATAAATTGCAAACCTATTAACCGTTCTGTCTACCCCTGGCTAACCAGAGAGAACAGCGACAAACTGTCTGCTCAGAACCCAGCATCCCACGCGCGTCGAATCATATATGCCACACATTAATTAATTACAGGTGTGTCACACACCTTTTCTCGTTTGCCAAGCTGTGGGTACAGGCTTTTGCTCGGCGCTGGCTCAGTCAGTATAGTGTATAATTCAATCTACACCTGTCCAATGAACTTACCTACAGATTGCCAAGGCCCTTGGTCGGCATCGGGTTTGCCGCTAATGCTATGCAAATTTTATTCCTTCGACGAAAAATGAGTGCTCAATTTGTCAGTTTCTATTCACTACTTTGACTTCAAGGGAACGCAATAATCGTATGAAATCAGATTTACAGAGTTACCTACGACGTTTCATAATTATCGTACAGCTACTGCTGATAAAGTAGCAGGGAGCGGTCAATTACTAGGGGAATATAAATGCAACTTTCTTTATACGGTAGGTTGCCAATTGCCTGTGCCATAATTGCGGAAGCTTATCAGCAGTGGGCGAGTAAAGTGCAAATCAGAACGGACGCTAATTCAAGTGGCCTACTTTTTTTTCGCAGCTGTTAGTAAACACTGCAGGGGTGAGCGAAATGTACGCCTAATGCTTTGATTTGTCGATAGCAAATGACAGATTGCACCCGAAAGATATGCCATTCTGATTTATTTTTTGAATTATCAAAAAAGAACTCACTCGAATGAGAGGCTTTATCATCATGACGTAAAAGTGATAAGACTGCTCGGTTTGGACAACAATCGGCTATAATGTTTAATCAGAGTCTGCCAGGGCAAAACAGAATGAAAAAATAAACGGACAACTCCGTTCGGCTCGTTGTTTATGTTTTGGCTAATGGGAACATTATAACCCGTGTAAACACCAAACACCGGTGAACCGTGCGGTCATAACAATAGAAAATATTTGCATTTATAATAGCTGCGCGCTGTAGTCCGCATTGCGATTAATCGATTCTTCCTTTCCTTCTTCGACAGATTACTTCTTCACCATGGATACTGACGATGTGGAGTCCTCGAGCAGCAGTACAATGTCCAGTCTTAACAGTTTGTTCTCGTTTACCAGTCCGGCCGTGAAGAAGCTGCTCGGCTGGAAGCAGGGCGACGAGGAGGAGAAATGGGCCGAGAAAGCCGTAGACAGTTTGGTCAAGAAGCTCAAGAAGCGGAAAGGTGCCATCGAGGAGCTGGAGCGGGCCCTGTCATGCCCTGGGCAGCCATCGAAGTGTGTCACCATTCCCCGGTCACTTGACGGTCGGTTACAGGTAAATATGTCGTTTACTTGGAGTGTTTTTACGTTTTGATTTGTTACATTTGTTACTTTACCAATAGTTTCCATTTTTCCAAAGAATCAGGCAAGGACTTAAAATCAAACAAAATCATCCATAATCACTAGCATAGCATAAGGAATTCAGTGTCAAATTTATTTTCTATATGCTTTAATACACATATAAAAAGAAACATCTAAAGATTATCTAGTGCACATAAAAGGAATGCTAGATTTGGCCAAAAATAATGGGATATTTCATGTAAATTTAAGCTAGATAACGCCTGAATCTAGCATGTTGTATGCAAGATTGTCAACATCCTTGTAAGATTGCAAACAATTTCGTTTTTACGCCTTCTTTGGCTCTGAATTAATCGAGGGGAAAGTTTTACGCGCTTGTTAAAGTTAATTTTTTTTTCTGTGTAAATTTGTCAAGATTTCAGAGAGTTTAAAGTAAATATTTCATGGATCTGGAATCAATTTCAATCAGTGCCGTCTCGCAATCCGAAGGTTAAGCTGTAAAAAGCGTGTTACTTTGTCGCGCAGCGGAATGATGTGAAAATTTCCAGCAATATATGGTGCGTTTCGTGACCTAACCTGGCGTTTCCACTAGCATTTTTTATGATTTCTATGATGATATGTCATCTTAAAGGAGGAAGCCCGTATGGCATCAGGTCGATTAGCATAAAGTCGTTTAGCATAAAGTCATCTGGCAGAACAATAACTTGAGCTAAGTGGTCATGTGGCATAATGTTTTTTGGCATAATAGCCATTTGGCAGACTCAGTGGCAGAATATCATTGGCATAGGGTTTTATCTATTGTAATATTTCCTTCTTTTTGTTTTGGCATTATGGCCATTTGGCAGACTCAGTGGTAGAATATCATTGGCATACGTTTTTATCCATTGTAATATTCCCTTCTTTTTAACCCTTATATGTTCGACAAAAAAAACATTTAAATGATCAACTCTGGCTTTTATGGACCGATTTAAATTTTTTTAACACCGTTAGTTTCAAAAACTCATTCGCTTCAGGGATAATATCAGCAATGAGCATTTAAATTCATTAAATTTATCTGGTTCTCGTAAATCCGGGTATCCGGGGCTATGGTCCGGTACGGAGACACTATTTGGAAACATCTATTGAATTTGCAAACATCTATTGAATTTTGGAAACATCTATTGAATGATGTCAAAATCTTTGGAATAATTCCTAGAAACTATCGTATTATTCCATTGTGCGCCATATGCCGACTTGTTCCTGCAACGGCCATTCTGTAACAGGTTCCCGTGGGGCCTAGACTAGCCATGAACATATTTAGAAGGCAATCCTGGCAAATAGAGTATCATCATTCATGAAATTTCGCCAGTAGGCTATTTCTCAACATTTAGTGGCCATCTGATGATTTATCCTCGGACCGGTCTTTCCGGAACAGGTTCCCGTGGGACCTCGAGTGGCCATGAACACATTTAGAAGGAAACCCTGGCGACATGGGTATCACAATTCATGAAATTTCTCCAGTATGATCAACCTTTGTGGCCATTTTATGATTTGTCCTCGGACTTGTGTGTCCAGGTTTCCGTTTGGCCTCAAATGGCAATTTTCATGTTCAGAAGGAAATCCTGGCAATATGAGCGAAGAAGCGTGAAACCCGCTTTAGATTGCACCAGTTTGACGTCGTTTACCACTGAAATCGCCTCCTCTATGGGCTCGAAGCAGTATAAAAAATAACCGAAGTAGTGCTTGTTTTTGATAGCTGCTGCGGCTCTCGGGTACTCGCTGGCATACTCTTCTGCGTTGAGCTCCTTTACGTACTGTACCGACGCCGGGGATCAGGACGATCTAAATGTGGCGACATTCATGACGTTGCGGGAGATCTATTGGACAGTCATGGTATACGAAACGCGGTGATTGGCAATCAGGTGTGTGTATTCTAATTTGATGGAACATTTCCAGGGTGGCCACAGACTCGGGAAAATCGGGAAATGCGGGAAAAATGCGGGAATCCAAAGTTATCGGGAAATATGCGGGAAAAAGTCGGGAATTTTAAAATCTATCGGGAAATTTTCTCATATGGCAGGAACCTTTTTCAAATTGATGATTTGGACAACATCTATTAACTTTTGGTAACAAGTGCGCGATCGCCAACTTATTTTACAAGATACGAAGAGCATGGTCCGGCTCAGTGTATTGAAAGTGGTGCAAACGTAGTTTCAAAATTAATTCTATGGGCTGAGGTGCCTTCAGACACCAACCAGCGATGGTAAATTTAGCCATAAAATCAAGTGTGATTCAACAGGTGTACCTGCAACGCTGCATCAACCCATTCTTACCCATGGTGTGTAGCATCAACAATTTTTTTAATTCAAGCACAAAACAGTTTTTGGAACATTTTAGTAGGTTTATAACATTACAAGTATATTAATGTGGAAGGTGGACGTGGAAATAGGTTTTGCCTCTAAAAAGGCAAGCGAGAGAATTCGCACAAAATTCAGATAAAGATGGTTTGGCATTTCCCAACGACTGTTGGTCTTTTTACTGTGATTTTTAAGGAACAAATCTCCATTAACATACCCTTAAAATGCTACGTAACATGCAATTACCCTGATGTTATTACTCACTTCACGGACATACCTAAAAAGCGTCTGGAACTGTATTTAGTAGCGTTCGTAGATAAAGACTATCTGAGCACTGCAGTTGCTAACTAATTGGAAGAAGAATTTGGGCAGCTGTGCTCGATGCCATCTTGGAAGACTTTGAAGGCCGGATTCCAGAGAAAAGAACAGCATTTGGACAAAACTTTGGCTAGAACTGATTGGTCATTCAAAGAAGGAGCTACCAAATTTGACAACATTTGTTAAAAAGGTCGCAGGGTTTCAATATATGATACGTATCTGGTGGTGAACCAAACTCAAATGGGTTTGGTTGCGCAGATAATTGTCTACGAAGTCATAACGGAACTGTCAACGACGTTGCAATCACGAAGTCGCTGAGAGCACAAAAAAGTGAAGGAAATATTCAAAAAAATATAGAGATAAGCAGAAAGAACAGCAAGGAGCTTGAAGCAAAGACTATAAGGCTTTTGACCAATGCCCAGAGGGATACAGCGTGCATTGACGAGCAAAAAATGCTTCAAAATTGAGAGTAGGTACCTACGGCTTTTGAAGTACGTATAAGTATTTGTGATTGAACTTGACTTATTTAAGATTTTGATAAAAATTGATCGAGAAAAAAATGTATTTACATAGGTGGCAGACGGCATCAGCCTATTGCTGGTGTTTATTATAGTTCCATCTCTCTTTGTTGTAAGCGATGTTCCGCTTCCACAAAAAACAATCAAAGAATACACCATACCGGCCGCCGTCCTCTGAATATGATTGATTCAATTTTTCTTGTTCCATTTGCACTAAATAAACTGTCCATATAGGGTGTCCCAGAAAGTCTATGCACGATTTTGATGCGCCACTGTTGCATTTCAATCTATAAATCTGCGACTCTCGAGTGCCGGTGCATTTACTTTTCATGAAAATGCGAAGCAAACAGATCGTGAGCATTGGAGCTGTTCGTTACTCGATTTGGAAGTATGGTGAGGAGGGCAAGAAAAAATCTGGATGTAAACCGGTTCCTATGGACCAAAACCTAGGGTACTCCCTTTCAAGATGTGGCCAAAAAGCTGGGAACTTTGGATAGTAACATCGACCGAACAAAGCCACGAAGTGTACTAAGGACCTTCAACAAGCAGAAGTAGCCCAAAAAGAAGTGAAAAACAAGCAGCGTCATTCCAACCAAGGGACGTAAATTATACGATAAACTGAATCTTAAGTGAAATTTTATTATAAGACCACGTGACTAGTTCTACACGGTCAGTACTGGTCAAACTATTGACGATGCCGATGTGTCAATTTTTACTGAAAAATTCGGTAAAAAGCAATTGTTTGGCAACCAATTTTTGGAAGTGTGAGTGTGGAATGCTTTCAAATCCATTTGTAAAAACTGATACCATGACTGTTGATGTTTACACACTTAGTTTTTTCGCCGAGAATCCAACAGCCGATTGTTTCGGCATCTCAGTTTACTATGACTCGTCGAATAAATTACCGAGATTCAATAAATATAAAGTGTGATTAAGGATCCAATACGTCGAAAACATCAGCAAATCGTTCAAGAGACAAGCTATTAACCAAAGAGAAAGTCGACGAAGAGAATCTCTCAATGTTACTTAGGACCTAATTCATTGTTCAGCTTGATTTCTGTAAATTTTTTGTTTGTTAGCTGATTTTCGGCAAAGTTTCCATTTGTTAGCTGAATCTCGGTAATTTATTCGACGAGTCATAGTAAACTGAGATGCCGAAACAATCGGCTGTTGGATTCTCGGCGAAAAAAACTAAGTGTGTACAAAACCAACGGAGTCAAATTTGTACCCACGTAAATGAAACTGTCCCCAGGCAAGACAATTTAAACTTTTTGGGCTCTGACGAAGGCATATTTGCGAAAACATGTTAAGGCATCGGATTCCATCAACACTTTTGAAAAAAGTTACAAAAGGGAATAAAGGATAATAAATCATTGGCAAACAGTCTGTGCAACAAGCAGTGTTAGATCAAAACTTCGCTCTTTGGCGTACGATTAAATGGATCTTGGAAATGTCACGTTGAAGAAAAATATTGTAGAAAACATAAAAGTGCAGAAAAATCGCAATATACTTAAAAACCAAGCTCATATTGTTATTTACTAATCGTGCTTAGACTTACTGGGCAACCTATAAAAGTCTGCCGTGTTCTAATTGCTTAACCATCAATTCGATTATAAACTTGGTGGAGCTCGTCATTGTAGATGCCTCAACCGAAAGTTTTGCATCCCGCAAATGATTTACTATTTTTGGTTCGATGTTTATGCTTCTAGAAACTTGAAAGATCAATGACTTATATATAGAAATTTTTGTTCTCGTTTGCAAAATGCGAGACAGGTGTCGCAATACGTAAGAAGCCCGATTTGTAGCTGCTATGCGGACTTTGGTTAATTGAAACAAGTCAAAGGCATTCCTGATTGACCAATTTCCTCAAAAACCTTAAAAATATCTAAAAATTCAACTTACATTCATTCTTTATCCCAGTCGGGAAAATTTGGCAAAAATGCGGGAAAAATGCGGGAATTTTTATATTAAGATTGTGTGGCCACCCTGCATTTCCATGATATCACCACATACAGCTACAAGATATTGGCGGAACTGACATAGATCCATCCGAAGCAGAGACAGCAAATCGGGTCCTTTCAGTATACGGGAGTTGAAGGAGACCTTGCCCCCTTTTGGCCAAGGCATACCAGATTAGTCGAACTTTTCCACGTTTTCTGGGGTTGGTAACAACGCCTAGAGGAAGATACCAGACACGGGGTTGCTAACAACGCCTAGAAGAAAATACCAGATATAGATGTCAATTCGGTTTATATCCTTTTTTTTTATAGTACATGATCTGCTAACGGACATGCTCCTGTAATTCTGGATCTCGTTGAAGCCGTTGCTCCAATGACACGAGACTTCGGAGTGCCATGGGATAACTGTCGGGAAAGTTCGGTTGATCAGTGTTCCACGAACGGCTGGTTTCGAAGTTCGATCCCCAAGACGTGCCTCGGGTTGTTTCAAGTAGCAGTCGTTTTGCGCGTTTCTCGTCAGTTGATTCAAGAACATGATGAGATTCTACAACCTCGGCATCCTCAAGAGTGAAATAGTCCCCACCATAGATGCTCCACTCCAGTCGACATTTCGCACCGATAGGGTGTGATGGCCCTTCTTCTCGTAACTTTAGAGGAACGCATAATCTTAAATTATCTGGAGTGGGCTTGAACGATATCTGTATTTACACCCTTCTGTCTGTTGCTCCTGGTCTCTGCTAGTGTTGTGGCATTATGCACGTTCGGCCGGTTGAAAGAAACTTCGCATCGATCTCGAAATGAAATAGCCGAAGGTGACCAGTGATGCGGGTTGATGTTGGTTCTTGTAGATTGCCCTATCGAGACACATAGAAACCGGGCAGTCTGCATCAGTACCGGATTCGCAAGATGTTTGAATAGCTGCGCTGGTTTGAGGTGGTCGACCAGATTTTGAACTGCCAAGCCGAAGTGCATGATTGTTTCCAAACGATCGTGTCGTGGTTGCAGAATTTGATTAATTTTACACAGCATTGACCTAATTAGTTGATCCG
>JASCZW010020239.1:0-12566 GCA_034211315.2 Aedes japonicus | reverse complement strand
GATCTTAATACCCTTCTATTGATGTAAGAAGGGTAAAAAAGGGAAGTTATCATAATGAAATTTTGAACAGTTATTTGAAGATTTTATAACTTTAATTTGGCGTTAACAAAGCTTCAATCCTGAGCTTCAATTTTGATTATCGATATGGGTTCAAGATGCTTAATAAGTATATATTCGTGGAAAATAGTAAATGGAGACTTTGTGTAATTTTCGAATATACTCGTTGCAGTTCAAAACCAGACAACTCGTGCCAATCGATGCTGCTCTTATTCTATACAGTCGCATAGCGTGGCTAGTCCACTGTATGTGCTATAGAATGCAAGCGGCATCGATTGGTGTGATAGGGTTTTTTTCGGTTTTGCACTGCAACGAGTATATTGTCATCTCACAATTATGTGCTCTCAGGTATTGTTTTGGTCATATCTCCATGAAAGATTATCCAATCATAATGAAATTTTGACCAGTTATTTGAAGATATTATAGCTTTGATTTGGCACCAACAAAACGAAAATCGGTAGACAAATAGCTCAGAATGTAATCGGAGACTAAACTGTTTGATTACTATTATAATAGACCTTCAAGTACTGTTTCGTTCATATCTTCGTAACGAAATGTCTGAATGAACAAAAAATCAATAGCGTTCTATGGGAATGTTGTAGCTTCCATTTGCCGTCAACAGAACTGAAATCGATTCACAGATGGCTGAGAAACCGATGTGACATTATTTGTAACGCACACACACACATACACACATACACACACACATACACACACATACACACATAAATACACACAGACATGTGCTCAGTTCGTCGAGCTGAGTCGAATGGTATATGACACTCGGCCCTGTGGGCCTCGGATAGAAAGTCGAGTTTTCAAGCGATCTTAATACCCTTCTATTGATGTAAGAAGGGTAAAAACCCACATTAATCCACCGATGGTGAGACTGAACCCTTCTTACACTTCACCAGAATTACGAACTCAAATGTGGCCAATATGGTACTGGATACATATTTTCATCAGAAATTCCAAGAAGATCCAGGAATATTCAAACATTTAGTTTATAAAATGAACTATTTGTCAATCCTGAACATATTGTTTATCGAAGTGATTAAAATATTGACATTATTAGTGTTTAACGACCTATTATATAAAAGAATAATTTACACAAATAATAGAAATTTCGTATATTTAGTCCACAGAATGAATTTTGATTATCAATACGGAATCAAGATGCTTAATGAATATTTACTTAATACTCAATCGTCAAAATTGTGTAGTTATAGTAAATGGAAACTTTGTGTAATTTTCGAATATACTCGTTGCAATTCAAAACCACTCGAGCCAATCGATCCTGAATTCTATAGAGTCGCTTAGTGTGGCTAGTCCGCTGTATGTGCTATACAATGCCCCAGATTTGACACAATAGAATGCAAGCGGCATCGATGGGTGTGAGTGGTAGTGTTTGGTTTTGAACTGCAACGAGTATATTTTCATCTCACAATCCGTTGCTCTCGTTCTCTCAGGTATTGTTTTGGTCATATCTCCATGAAGGATTATCCAATCATAATGAAATTTTGACCAGTTATTTGGAGATTTCATAGCTTTGATTTGGCATCAACAAAACTAAAATCGGTACACAAATAGCTCAGTATGTAATCGGAGACTAAACTGTTTGATTACTATTATAATAGGCCGTCAAGTACTGTTTCGTTCATATCTTCGTAACGAAATGTCCGAATGAACAAAAAATCAATAGCGTTCTATGGGAATGTTGTAGCTTCCATTTGCCGTCAACAGAACTGAAATCGGTTCACAGATGGCTGAGAAACCGATGTGACATTATTTGTAACGCACACACACACATACACACACTCATACATACCCGCGGGAGTTCGAGATCTCTAAACGGGCGCAAAAAAGATGGAGCAGGCGAGGCGAATGTTTTCGCCAAAAGTGGAAAGCTGCAGCGATCTCCAGTGATGCCACAGGCAGCAGTAGCGAGTACCAGCAGTTTGGCGAAGACTGGTGAGATCCAGGCAGGCCAGAAGGAGCTAGGAGCCGAGAATAGGGTGTCCACACCAAGATCGGAAAATAGTGCTAGTCAAGAGGAGCTACAACTTGGGAGGTCCAACCTGATGGAGGTACGGAAGCGAGTCAACGAGCTTTATGACTTCGCAATGTCCACACGAAGATCAAGCTACTAGTGACGAGCATCAAATCCGCCGTTAAAGCAGCCGAGTTCGAACATGACGCGCTCAGAAGTAGAGCTGAATCAGCTGAAAAAATGCTGAAACAGGCAGTGGGGCACGCAGCGGAGCACACAGCGGCTGCGGCACAGCAGACACCAATGAGCCCCCGAAATACTCGCACGGAGAAGCGAGTCAGGGACTCGCCAGGAGAGCACGAAGCCCCGAAGAAGCAGCGTAACGTGCAGGACTGTGCTAGCGTACTGAAGGAAGGCGTCAAGAACGGTGATTGGCAAACCGTGGAAAGCCAGCGGGAGAAGAGGGAAAAGCAGGAGAGACACGTGGAGAAGAAAAAGGAGCAGAAGAAGAAAGAAAAACGTCGGTCTCCTCGGAAGAGGCTCAAGGGGGATGCTTTGATCGTCGAAGTGAGTGATAAGACGACGTACGCAGCGATCTTAAGAAAAGTGAGGGAGGACCCGGAGCTCAAGGACTTGGGTGAAAAAGTGGTGAGGACTAGGCGCACCCAGAAGGGGGAGTTGCTGTTCGAGCTGAAGAAGGATCCCATGATCAGGAGCTCGGCCTTCCGGGAACTTATTGCCAACTCCTTAGGTAGTGAAGGAAATGTAAGGGCTTTAACGCAGGAGGCGGTGGTCGAGTGCAGAGACCTGGACGAGATCACTACGGTAGACGAACTGAGGGATGCACTGGCCTCACAATGCGCGCTGGGTGAGGTTCAGATGACCATTCGGTTGAGGAGAGCGTACGGTGGTACACAAATAGCAGCGATACGACTACCGGTAGAAGCTGCCAACAAAATGGTGGAGGTGGGCAAGGTGAAAGTCGGATGGTCAGTGTGTCCGTTGAGACTCACCCCTCGAATAAACAAACAGATGGAGAGATGCGTTAAATGCATGGCGTTTGGCCACCAAGCGTAAAACTGCAAAGGCCCGGACAGATCCGGTCTATTTAGGAAATGTGGTGCTAGGGACTGCACGAAGCAACCGAGATGCTTGCTCTGAAAACCGGAAGACGGAAACGACCACGTGACGGGTGGCTTCCAATGCCCTGCATACAAGAAGGCGATGGCGGGCCGGGATTAATGGAGATAATCCAGTTAAATCTCAATCATTGCGACACCGCACAGCAACTGTTGTGGCAGTCGACAACAGAAGCAATGTGCGACGTGGCAATTATTGCTGAACCATATCGGATCCCCTCTGACAACGGCAACTGGGTGAAGGACTCATCAGGGATTGCGGCTATCCAAGTGATGGGCAGATTTCCTATCCAAGAGGTGGTAGACAGTTCAAGCGAAGGTTTCGTAATCGTCAAAATTAATGGGATCTTTGTGTGCAGCTGTTACGCACCCCCACGGTGGACTCTGGAGCAGTACAACCGAATGCTGGACGCTCTCACAGAGAAGCTGATCGACCGAAGACCGGTAATCATTGGAGGCGACTTTAATGCTTGGGCAGTGGAATGGGGAAGCAGACTGACTAACCCCAGAGGGTACAGTTTGCTGGAAGCGTTGGCGAAGCTGGACATCAGGCTGTGCAACAAAGGTACCGTTAGTACATTTCGCAGAAATGGCAGGGAGTCTATCATCGACGTCACGTTCTGCAGTCCGTCGCTGGTGAGGAGCATGAACTGGAGAGTTTGTGAGGACTATACACATAGTGATCACCAGTCGATCCGGTATAGTGTTGGAACACGAATGCAGACGGTTGTAAGAGAGATAAGGACTAGCGGGCGGAGATGGAAGACGAAGGACTTCGACAAGGATCTTTTGATCGAAGCACTTCGCGCAGACAGCGGCGCTACAAATCTTGATGCAGATGAGTTGACAGAAACTCTGGCGAGGGCTTGCGATGCGACGATGCCAAGGAGATTGGAGCCAAAGAACAACCGGCGGTTAAATTACTGGTGGAACGAAACTCTTGCTAGTCTTCGTGCTGCTTGTCTCAGAGCTAGAAGACGCTTTCAGAGAACAAGGTCTGAAACGGTCAGAGAGGAGCGTAAGATAATCTTCCGTGAAGCTAGAGCGGCCTTCAAACGGGAGATTAAAATCAGCCAATCCAACTGCTTCAAGGAGTTGTGCCGGGAAGCTGACGATGACCCTTGGGGCAACGCTTATCGGGTCGTAACAGCGAAGATCAGGGGTCCAGTGACGCCAGCGGAAATGTGCCCGGATAAGCTGAAGATCATCGTGGAGGGTCTTTTCCCGCAGCATGATTCGACGACGTGGCTGCCTACACCATATGAAGATGAAGACCGAGTAACCATTGCAGGTATGCAAGTCTCCAACGACGAGCTGTCATTAGTGGCGAAAGGTCTGAAGCTGAAGAAAGCTCCTGGTCCGGATGGCATTCCAAACGTGGCTCTAAAAACTGCGATACTGGCGTTTCCAGATTTGTTCAGGATGGTGCTGCAGAAATGCCTAGCAGATGGTTACTTTCCGGATAAGTGGAAGATCCAGAAATTGGTGCTGCTGCCGAAACCAGGGAAACCGCCGGGGAATCCAGCATCGTATAGGCCCATATGCCTGTTGGATACACTGGGGAAGCTTCTGGAAAGGATTATACTTAATCGACTGACGCAGTTCACGGAGGGCGAGACCGGCTTATCTGAAAAGCAGTTTGGATTCCGAAAAAGGGAGATCAACGGTGGATGCAATCAGGACGGTCGTTGAAGTTGCAGAGAGAGCGTCCAAGAAGAAGAGGTGCGGCAATCGGTTCTGCGCGGTAGTAACGATCGACGTCAAAAACGCTTTCAACAGTGCCAGCTGGGAGGCCATCGCCACAGCGCTGCATGGTATGCGGGTCCCCCACTACTTGTGTAGAATCCTTAAGAGTTACTTCCAAAACCGGATTCTGGTCTACGAAACGAACTCGGGGCAGAAGTCGATTAGGGTTACGGCGGGCGTTCCGCAAGGCTCCATACTCGGCCCAACGCTGTGGAACATAATGTACAACGGAGTCCTAAAACTGAAGCTGCCCAAGGGCGTGAAGATCTTCGGGTTCGCGGATGATGTCGTCCTCACGATAACCGGAGAGTCGCTGGAAGAAGTAGAAATGCTGGTGGCGGAGTCGACCGACGCAGTTGAAAACTGGATGAATTCAGTCAAGTTGCAGCTTGCTCACCACAAAACGGAAGTGATGCTGGTCAGCAACTGCCGAAAGATCCAGTGGATGCAGATTACCGTAGGAGGGCACGTCATACCGTCCGTGCGGGCTTTAAGACATCTAGGAGTGATGATCGATGACCGGTTGAATTTCAACACCCATGTAGATTATTCCTGCGAAAAGGCGGCTAAAATGGTCAGTGCGCTTGCAAGGATCATGCCGAACGTCGGTGGTCCGAAAGGCAGCAGTAGGCGACTTCTGGCGGCCGTATCATCCTCGATGCTGCGGTACGGCGTTCCAGCATGGGGAGCCGCGCTCAAAACGAAACGTAACCGCAGGAAGTTGAACAGCGTGTTTCGTCTGATGGCAATTAGAGTCGCGAGTGCGTACAGAACCATCTCGTCGGAGGCAGTTTGCGTTATCGCCGGGATGATTCCAATCTGCGTAACCCTAGCAGAGGATATCGAATGCTATCAACGGAGAGGAACCAGTAATGTGAGGAAGACGGCGAGGCTAGACTCCATGGTCAAATGGCAGCAGGAGTGGGACAACGCGGAGATTGGAAGGTGGACCCACCGGCTCATCCCCAATGTGTCGACGTGGGTGAACAGGGAGCATGGAGAGGTGAACTTTTACCTCACACAGTTCCTGTCCGGGCACGGCTGTTTTCGCCAATACCTGCACCGGTGTGGTCATGCGTCGTCACCTCTCTCTCCGGCGTGTGCCAACGTAGAGGAGACTCCAGAGCACGTGGTGTTCGTTTTGCCGAGGTTTGCGGAATTGCGAAGGGGAATGCCTGCCCCAAGGCCGGATAATATCGCAGAGCGAATGTGCAACGAGGAAGACACGTGGAACGCGGTAAGCAGAGTCGTGACGCAAATACTGTCGGAGCTACAGCGTAAATGGAGACGGGACCAGCAAACAAGCGCCGGTTCTGAGGAGTATCCAGCGCAGTGAGCAGTTTCGGCTTCGGGTCGTCGGGGCGCCGGTGAACCGGAAGTCTTCTGCCAACCGGAATCGTCGGGCCGACCTCGGCACTCGAACAGCCAGCCTGCTGAAGAAAAAAGAAAGAAGAAGAAAGAGCTTCGGGTATGTAGGGCACCGCCAGTGCGGACGTCATCCACCACCGGAACTGTCGGACCACCTCTGCAACCCGAAGACGAAGTCGGCGCAATGCGTGTTAGCGTCCCCTGCGATAACCGCCGGTAGTCGGGGCACCATCAGTGCGGAAGTTTCCTTCACCGGAACTGGTGGACCACCCTCGACGCCGGGGGGAAGCAGGAGGATTCGAGAGATGGATACAACGTAGCAGCGGAGCAGTGGATCATCCAGCCAGTCGGTCAGAATCCAGCCTTAGCTCGGGTCGAAATTTTAGAAGAAGTGCATGAGCACAGCTACCCCCCCTCCCGAAGTAGTCGCAGCATTTGTGGTCCCGGGGGGATCGAGGTAAGGAGGATAAGGGATCCGGATTTTCCGGGAGGCACATTTTTAGCAGGTCGGGCAGGAGCCCAACCCTGTTCGCCTGAACATTGTGTGGTGTCTCAGGTGTCTGTCGCACAGATTTTTGATGGCCTTTCAACCCTTGTAAAAAAAAAACCTGAATTAATCCACCGATGGTGTGACTGAACCCTTCTTACACTTTATCAGAATTACGAACTCAAATGTGGCCAATATGGTACTGGATACATATTTCCATCAGAAATTCCAGGAAGGTCCAGGAATATTCGATATGTCATATTTTGTGTTTAAAAATTGTACTGTTCGACAATGCTTAACGTACTGTTCATCGATGAGATTAAAATATTACCAATAATAGTCTTAAATGACCTGTTTCTGTCCATAGAATGAATTATAAGACAATACTAACCGTCAATTTTAATTACCGATATGGATTCAAACATGCTCAATAAGTACATGTTCGTTGAAAATTGGTTATATTAAATGGAGACTTTGTGTAATTTTCGAATATACTCGTTGCAGTTCAAAAACCAGACCACTCGAGCCTATCGATGATGCTCTAATTCTATACAGTCGCATAGTGTGGCTAGTCTGCTGTATGTGCTATACAACGCACCAGATGCGACACAATAGAATGCAAGCGGATTAAAATATTTCCAATAATAGTCTTAAATGACCTGTAATCAGTCCATAGAATGAATTATAAGACAATACTAACCGTCAATTTTAATAACCGATATGGATTCAACATGCTCAATAAGTACATGTTCTTTGAAAATTGGTTATATTAAATGGAGACTTTGTGTAATTTTCGAATATACTCGTTGCAGTTCAAAACCAGACCACTCGAGCCTATCGATGATGCTCTAATTCTATACAGTCACATAGTGTGGCTAGTCTCCTGTATGTGCTATACAACGCACCAGATGCGACACAATAGAATGCAAGCGGCATCGATTGGTGTGATTGGTCTTGTTTGGTTTTGCACTGCAACGAGTATATTTTCATCTCACAATCCGTTGCTCTCAGGTATTGTTTTGGTCATATCTTCATGAAAGATTATTCAATCATAATGAAATTTTGACCAGTTATTTGGAGATATCATAGCTTTGATTTGGAACAACAAAACTAAAATCGGTATACAAACAGCTCAGTATGTAATCGGAGACTAAACTGTTTGATTACTATTATAATAGGCCGTCAAGAACTGTTCTGTTCATATCTACGTAACGAAATGTCCGAATGAACAAAAAAATCAATAACGTTCTATGGGAATGTTGTAGCTTCCATTTGCCGTCAACAGAACTGAGATCGGTTCATTCATGGCTGAGAAACCGATGTGACATTATTTGTAACGCACACACACACACACATACACACACACTCATACACACACATAAATACACACAGACATGTGCTCAGTTCGTCGAGCTGAGTCGAATGGTATATGAAACTCGGCCCTGTGGGCCTCGGATAAAAAGTCGAGTTTTCAAGCGATCTTAATACCCTTCTATTGATGTAAGAAGGGTAAAAACGGGAAGTTATCATAATGAAATTTTGAACAGTTATTTGAAGATTTTATAACTTCAATTTGGCGTTAACAAAGCTTCAATCCTGAGCTTCAATTTTGATTATCGATATGGATTCAAGATGCTTAATAAGTACATATTCGTTGAAAATAGTAAATGGAGACTTTGTGTAATTTTCGAATATACTCGTTGCAGTTCTAAACCAGACCACTCGAGCCAATCGATGCTGCTCTAAATCTATACAGTCGCATAGTGTGGCTAGTCCGCTGTATGTGCTATACAATGCCCCAGATTTGACACAATAGAATGCAAGTGGCATCGGTGGGTGTGAGTGGTTGTGTTTGGTTTTGAACTGCAACGAGTATATTTTCATCTCACAATCCGTTGCTCTCGTTCTCTCAGGTATTGTTTTGGTCATATCTCCATGAAGGATTATCCAATCATAATGAAATTTTGACAGTTATTTGGAGATATCATAGCTTCGATTTGGCAACAACAAAACTAAAATCGGTATACAAACAGCTCAGTATGTAATCGGAGACTAAACAGTTTGATTACTATTACTGTGGGCCTGGGATAAAATGTCGAGTTTTCAAGCGATCTTAATACCCTTCTATTGATGTAAGAAGGGTTAAAAAGGGAAGTTATCATTATGAAATTTTGAACACTTATTTGAAGATTTTATAACTTCAATTTGGCGTTAACAAAGCTTCAATCCAGAGCGTAAATTTTGATTATCGAAATGGATTCAAGATGCTTAATAAGTACATAATTCGTTGAAAAAAGTTAATGGAGACTTTGTGTAATTTTCGAATATACTCGTTGCAGTTCAAAACCAGACCACTCGAGCCAATCGATGCTGCTCTAATTCTATACAGCATCATAGTGTGGCTAGTCCACTGTATGTGCTATACAACGCAACAGATGCGACACAATATAATGCAAGCGGCATCGATTGGTGTGATTGGTCTTGTTTGGTTTTGCACTGCAACGAGTATATTTTTATCTCACAATTATGTGCTCTCAGGTATTGTTTTGGTCATTTCTCGATGATGGATTATCCAATCATAATAAAATTTTGACCAGTTATTTGGAGATTTTATGGCTTTGATTTGGCATCAACAAAACTAAAATCGGTACACAAATAGCTCAGTATGTAATCGGAGACTAAACTGTTTGATTACTATTATAATAGGCCGTCAAGTACTGTTTCGTTCATATCTTTGTAAAGAAATTACCGAATGAACAAAAAATCAACAACGTTCTATGAGAATGTTGTAGCTTCCATTTGCCGTCAACATAACTGAAATCGGTTCACAGATGGCTGAGAAACCGATGTGACATTATTTGTAACGCGCACACACACACACACACACACACACACACACACACACACACACACACACACACACACACATACACACAGACATGTGCTCAGTTCGTCGAGCTGAGTCGAATGGTATATGACACTCGGCCCTGTGGGCCTCAGATAAAAAGTCGACTTTTCAAGCGATCTTAATACCCTTCTATTGATGTTAGAGGGGTAAAAAGGGAAGTTATCATAATGAAATTTTGAACACTTATTTGAAGATTTTAAAACTTTAATTTGGCGTTAACAAAGCTGCAATCCTGAGCTTCAATTTTGATTATCGATATGGATTCAAGATGCTTAATAAGTACATATTCGTTGAAAATAGTAAATGGAGACTTTGTGTAATTTTCGAATATACTCGTTGCAGTTCAAAACCAGACCACTCGAGCCTATCGATGATGCTCTAATTCTATACAGTCACATAGTGTGGCTAGTCCGCTGTATGTGCTATACAACGCACCAGATGCGACACAATAGAATGCAAGCGGCATCGATTGGTGTGATTGGTCTTGTTTGGTTTTGCACTGCAACGAGTATATTTTCATCTCACAATCCGTTGCTCTCAGGTATTGTTTTGGTCATATCTTCATGAAAGATTATTCAATCATAATGAAATTTTGACCAGTTATTTGGAGATATCATAGCTTTGATTTGGCAACAACAAAACTAAAATCGGTATACAAACAGCTCAGTATGTAATCGGAGACTAAACTGTTTGATTACTATTATAATAGGCCTTCAAGTACTGTTCCGTTCATATCTACGTAACGAAATGTCCGAATGAACAAAAAAATCAATAACGTTCTATGGGAATGTTGTAGCTTCCATTTGCCGTCAACAGAACTGAAATCGGTTCACACATGGCTGAGAAACCGATGTGACATTATTTGTAACGCACACACACACATACACATATACACACACATACACACATAAATACACACAGACATGTGCTCAGTTCGTCGAGCTGAGTCGAATTGTATATGACATTCGGCCCTGTGGGCCTCGGATAAAAAGTCGAGTTTTCAAGCGATCTTAATATCCTTCTATTGATGTAAGAAGGGTAAAAACGGGAAGTTATCATAATGAAATTTTGACCAGTTATTTGAAGATTTTATAACTTCAATTTGGCGTTAACAAAGCTTCAATTTTGAGCTTCAATTCTGATTATCGATATGGATTCAAGATGCTTAATAATTACATATTCGTTGAAAATAGTAAATGGAGACTTTGTGTAATTTTCGAATATACTCGTTGCAGTTCAAAACCAGACCACTCGAGCCAATCGATGCTGCTCTAATTCTATACAGTCGCATAGTGTGGCTAGTCCGCTGTATGTGCTATACAATGCTCCAGATGCGACACAATAGAATGCAAGCGGCATCGATGGGTGTGAGTGGTAGTATTCGGTTTTGAACTGCAACGAGTATATTGTCATCTCACAATCGTATGCTCGTCTCTCAGGTATTGTTTTGGTCATATCTCCATGAAGAATTATCCAATCATGATGAAATTTTGACCAGTTATTTGGAGATATCATAGCTTTGATTTGGCATCAACAAAACGAAAATCGGTATACAAACAGCTCAGTATGTAATCGGAGACTAAACTGTTTGATTACTATTATAATAGGCCGTCAAGTACTGTTTCGTTCATATCTTTGTAAAGAAATGTACCGAATGAACAAAAATCAATAGCGTTCTATGGGAATGTTGTAGCTTCCATTTGCCGTCAACAGAACTGAAATCGGTTCACAGATGGCTGAGAAACCGATGTGACATTATTTGTAACGCGCACACACACACACAAACACATACACACACACACACACACACACACATACACACACACACACACACACACACACACACACACACATATACATACACACAGACATGTGCTCAGTTCGTCGAGCTGAGTCGAATGGTATATGACACTCGGCCCTGTGGGCCTCAGATAAAAAGTCGACTTTTCAAGCGATCTTAATACCCTTCTATTGATGTTAGAGGGGTAAAAAGGGAAGTTATCATAATGAAATTTTGAACACTTATTTGAAGATTTTAAAACTTTAATTTGGCGTTAACAAAGCTGCAATCCTGAGCTTCAATTTTGATTATCGATATGGATTCAAGATGCTTAATAAGTACATATTCGTTGAAAATAGTAAATGGAGACTTTGTGTAATTTTCGAATATACTCGTTGCAGTTCAAAACCAGACCACTCGAGCCTATCGATGATGCTCTAATTCTATACAGTCACATAGTGTGGCTAGTCCGCTGTATGTGCTATACAACGCACCAGATGCGACACAATAGAATGCAAGCGGCATCGATTGGTGTGATTGGTCTTGTTTGGTTTTGCACTGCAACGAGTATATTTTCATCTCACAATCCGTTGCTCTCAGGTATTGTTTTGGTCATATCTTCATGAAAGATTATTCAATCATAATGAAATTTTGACCAGTTATTTGGAGATATCATAGCTTTGATTTGGCAACAACAAAACTAAAATCGGTATACAAACAGCTCAGTATGTAATCGGAGACTAAACTGTTTGATTACTATTATAATAGGCCTTCAAGTACTGTTCCGTTCATATCTACGTAACGAAATGTCCGAATGACAAAAAATCAATAACGTTCTATGGGAATGTTGTAGCTTCCATTTGCCGTCAACAGAACTGAAATCGGTTCACACATGGCTGAGAAACCGATGTGACATTATTTGTAACGCACACACACACATACACATCACTACACACACATACACACATAAATACACACAGACATGTGCTCAGTTCGTCGAGCTGAGTCGAATTGTATATGACATTCGGCCCTGTGGGCCTCGGATAAAAAGTCGAGTTTTCAAGCGATCTTAATATCCTTCTATTGATGTA
>JASCZW010020238.1:0-12568 GCA_034211315.2 Aedes japonicus | reverse complement strand
ATTTGGAGCAGCCCGTGCTTGCCCCTGGAGTGGCAAATGTCTTTGAAGAGATGTGTTGAGATGAGATCATATGGAATGTGTTCAGCAGGGCCATCATTCAAATACTGTTGAAGCTACTGCGTAGTTATAGACAAGAACAGCAGTCCAGCGTATGGCTAATATGAACGCGTAACGGTTTCGGGAGAACCAGGACTTGCTGAGTAGAGTGGACATTGCGAGCCATAGATCCGAACAAAGTGTCCCACGAGGGTGCATTTCATGACGATCGATTACTCCACATCGGTACACGTCTCGTTGGATTCACGTAACGACCGCAAAGAGAATGGCGCATCCCAAGTAACAATTTCACTTCTATTCCAGCCGTATAGCACTCCTCCCGGCTTTGAGGTGAAACTACATTCAAAACTGTTTTGTCCACCAACACCTCCTCTATGCATCTTTAAAGCCGAAATGTGTACAAAGTGGCCCACTCTATAGACGGTTGTGAAAACAAATTAATAAAACCTAATAAAGACCATAAAGATTTTGAAAATGTTCTAGTGATAGATGTTATGACCAATTGAGAACCATCATAAAACCTATTGGCCGCCATCAAAATAGGGCCAAATGGCCACAGCTGTCAAAGTTCACGGCGATATCGTGGTTGATTTTTGTTGTTCTGCTTTGTTCAATTCTCTGTTCTTCGGTAAACAGCAAAAAATGGCTAAGGAAAAAGTTCTATTGTTGCACCAAACAATATGCGCATTTAATTTTATGGTGAATATTGGCACGATAAGAACTGAAAATTAACGCGCTTCGGAAATTATGCGAAGTTACAAGAACAAAAACAAAATTGAAAGAAATATATTCGATAAATTAATCATGAAACTCCTGAAAATTGATGGAATTCAATAAGGTTATCTAAAAGAATGCCGAAGTTGGGCTCAGATCCACAGTTTAATTGTATTACATTTAAAGTTTGGTGTATTTATTTTGCCACATTTCAATTATTTCATATATTTCAATATGGCGATTGGAAGAAATCACAGTTTTGGCAAAAAGCCAATTTATCTTAGCAATGGCTACTATAAAACTATCTGGTCAATTTGGTAGCTTTCCTCAATGCCAATTAGCAGTTTAATGCATTTACTGGACACAAAATGGTTTTAAAATGCTTTTTCAACTGACCATAATAAGATAATATGAACTTAGGACTCGTTTTTCTTAGAACGGCATTTCAAAACAGCATTTTATGATTTTCTAAAGTTGCAATAAAACCTTTGGTAGTATTAAAAGGAATTTTAGAAGCCAAGGTTTTAAGATCGTTGTAAAGAAGCTGTATAGGTTCTCATAGACCTGAATAAAATTTGAAACCTGTTGGCACCTCTTGTTGCCATAATAAAACCGAATTGATTTCTAGTGGCTTTCATAAAACTTTAATGTCACTAATGGTGCAACAAGGATACTCTGACACAGTGCACCACAATGATCAAGTGCAGGCCGCTGTGTTGCGTTGTTGAAGACTCCATAAGGATTTCAGTCAACCTTAAAAAAAAGAGCGCACAGGGTTTCAAATAGTGAGTTGACAACTTCGAAGGAGGGTACGACCGACCTGTGGTCATCGCAAGTTCCTACCTCACGCCTACACAAATGATCACAAAAGACTGCCAGCTGAAACATGGAGACGCTGGTTGGCGTAGCCTGGGCAATGTTGTCATTTCAAATCGCACCGAAGATCCTGTACCAATAAATCAACTTGTATACCCATACCTGTTATTCATATCATATTATTTTTCATTCTCATTTAATGAATAACTTCACCACTCTTTAGAATCATCTTTGCATTCCAAAACTATTTATCTGAAGAGCCTGGCGCAACGTGATAAGCATTAAAGGATCAATTTGTTTTGCAGCATTTCAGCGTAACATTTACACTACTATAAAAAACTAGAATGCGCTTGTAAGCAGTATAGGATTATATTAAAATATTGTGTTCAGTGGTATTATAATTAAATAAGCTATTTATTTCAGGAATCATCAAACAGGGCTTTTCGATCACTCCAATTGCTATCTTTGAAATGTAACTAGAATAGTATAAAGAAATTTTTAACAGTATGCCTTATTAAATAATATCGCTCATTGAAATTTTACTATTGATATTTGGCATTGACATCATTCAAGTTTGCAATTTGTATAAATAATTTTTTTGTCTTTTAAGATATCTTAATTTTTTATGTGAGAAAAGTAAGACCTTGTAGAGAACGAGCAAATTTTATGTATTTCAGTTTTTGACCCATTTAATATTGGATCAGCTAATAAAAGCATATGGGTCCTATACGAATAACAGGCAGTGAAAGATGCGCTTGAAATTTTATTCTTAAATATATGATACAACATAAAGACTGATCCTCATTGAGATCGACTGGCCTTGCTACACCAAGCCATCAGGTAAGGAGTGTATCGAATATAAGCTATCCACATACATTTGCGTTGTATGCATGTATTTGTGATGGTTTTTTATGCTCTGAACACTGCATGCTGTGCGTTTGACTGTCAGCTTTCTTTTGTTTACTTGTTTGTGCGGTTCAAATTCTGCGTTTTCAAAATGTCGCGTATTGAAAAGGAAGTGAAAATTAAGGTTCTGGACACATGGCAAAGTGAGAAGGGTATTACTATGCGAAAACTGGCGAAGCGGTTTGGAATATATCATGCGAGTGTTAAAACCATCATTAATAAGTTTGGGGAACACTATTCTTTGGATGAGCTACCAGGAAGAGGCAGAAAACCCGGTTCTTCCAACCCGAAACTGGAGCAGAAAGTGGTATCTCTAATCATGACGAAAAAATCAATGTCAATACGTGATTTGGCCAAAAAAGAGCAGAACGAGTGTCGGAATGATCCAGCGTATCAAGAGGCGAAACCACCTGAAGACCTACAAGAAGCAGAAAATCTCGAAACAAAGTGCAGAACAGAAGAAGCGAGCAGCATCAAGGGCCCGGAAATTGTATTCGCGTCTTTTGCAGCGTCCGGATGCATGCGTTTTAATGGACGATGAGACCTATGTAAAGGAGGACTCAAAAACCCTTCCAGGTCCACAATACTTTACTGCGTTGGGGAGGATGTGAGCGATGCGGACAGGTCGATTCAAGTGGATAAATTCGGTCGAAAGGTACTGGTATGGCAACAATATGTTCCTGTGGTTTGAAGTCAACCATTGAATACACTACCGGAACTATAAATGCGGAAATCTATCGATCTGAGTGTCTCCAGAAGAGATTGTTGCCTTTATATAAGAAGCATAGTACACCTCCACTGTTTTGGCCGGATTTAGCGTCGGCTCACTATGCCAAAACCACTCTCAGTTGGCTTGCGGAAAAGGGTATAGATTTCGTTGAGAAAAATATCAATCCACCAAATTGCCCTCAGCTTCGACCCATCGAACGTTACTGGGCAATCGTGAAGAGGGTCTTCAAGAAGACTGGTAACGCAGCTGGGAACATGCAGGAGTTCAAACAAATTTGGGCTCAAGTGTCCAAAAAATGCGATGCAACACTTGTCCGGAACTTGAGGAAGAGCATTCGATCCAAAGTTCGAAAATTCGTGAAGGAATAACTTAAATTTCATCCGGTCTTCATTATGTTCAAGTTTAACCTCGTACAATAAAGGATTAATTTTTTGTATGAATAAAATATCGGTTTTCAACATAATTTGAAAAAAAGTTTGTGGATAGCTTATTTTCGATACACTCCTTAAGTGTTACTTTGAAACTTTTTAACCGCTTAAAAAATCCCAAACAAATTGAGTTTTTTACAGCGTATTATTCTCCAAATCATATGCGCATTTAATTTTATGGGGAATTTTGGCACGATGAGAGCCGGAAATTAATGCACCTCGGAAATTATGCGAGTTAACAACAACAACAAAAACCAATATATTCGATAAATTTCCTGAAAATTGATGGAATTCAATAAGGTTATCTAGCTGAATGCCGAAATTGGTCTCCGATCTTTAGCTCGTTTGCATTACATTTGAAATGTGATGCATTTATTGTTCCACATTTGCCAACTTCAATATGGCAATTGAAAAAAATCACAGTTTTGCCAAAGAGCCAATTTATCTTCGCGATGACTACTATAAAACTAATTGGTCATGTTTTTTGCGTATGTATTGGAGGCAAAATGGTTTTAATACCCCTTTTTAACTGACCATAATAAAATAATATGAATGAGTCCTAAAACGGCATTTCACAACAGTAGTTTACGCGCTCATAAAGTCGATATAAACCACTGATAGGAGTAAAAAGAATTTGACGAAATAAGGTTCTATTATCGATAAAATTTTACAAATTCCGGTAAAGTCTTTACAGACAACTGTTAAATTTCACCAAAATCTATTAAATCGGATTACCGAACGTTCAGCTGTTGAGAATTCGATAAACTTTTACAGATTTTTGTAAAAAATCTAAGCGTGTAGGGAAGAACAAAAGCAGCTGGGAATTTAATCCGAAAATGATACTGTTCGATCAGAAACAGCACACCGCGTGCTTGATGTTGTTGAATAGCACCAAACACGCGTCTCCCCGGGAGCGTGTATTGTTTTCACCTATTGGAGAGCGGCTAGCATGCAAACAGCCTGATGCTATTATTGTAGCTCAAGTGGGCAGCGTGGAATATCACCGTCGGCGCGCCGCACTGCGGTGCGCTCGACACTAACCGTACTTCGTGTCCCCTATAAAAGGGACACATCGCCTTATGTAGTTTAGTGGTGTTTTCGTGTTGTTTACGTTTCGTTCTCTACCCACCAAGCTGGCACGCTGCCTATCGGTGGTAATAAATTATTATCAACCAAAGTAGTCTGGTTTTTTATTTGTTCGTTATCGTAGTTTCTCAACTCAAAAATAAAATCACAACGTAGGAGTTTACCGCCATTGAGTGCCCCTCACAAATATCAATGTTTTTACAAAAGGATTAGAAAAATTACCAGTAAGGTGTGGTCCATTAAGTATTGAAACAAATTTTTGGTCGGATTTGTAAACCATGCCATCTTACGTGTTCCCTATAACAATAAAAACATCAGAAGTTGTTTTTTCGCGGTGCAGTTCGAACGTGTTTCAGAGAAATCCAAAATGGAAGATGAAAGAAGAAAAATAATTGTGCGCAATCATTTGGAAAACCCTTCGTGATCTGGGCTAAAACTTGCTAAAGTGTGGGGATTTCCCCAAAATAACGTGTGGCTTGTTTTGAAAAAGTACCGAGAAAATTTGTCGACGGATCGCAAGCCTCAAAGCAAGCGTCGGGCTAGTACTGTCAACCGTCAACTGCGGAACAAAGTCATCAAGAACATTAAGGCAAACCCCAACATCTCATACGGCGATTTGGCCAAAAAAAATTTGCGCCGCTCGCAGTACATTGCAACGAATTCGTCTCCGGGAAGGTTCAAGGCATACCGTGCCTGTAGACAACCAAATAAAGGTTGTACGGAATCAAATTGCACCACTTTTAAATGGCTGTAACTTTTTACCCGTTGGGTGTTTTCTATTGACATTTTGGGTAGAATTATTTTAATGTGTATTTGTTTACGCTATGTTAGTTTCACTGCAGATGTGCAATCGATGCTAAGATGGAGTCGGAAGAACAGCAGCGGCGCAAAGAAATTTGGCGCATGTACCTTGAAAATCCGGATCTTTCTCATCGTGCCATCAGCAGTAAGCTGGGAATGGTACATTCTACGGTGTCTCGTGTTTTAAGACGGTACCACGAACGTTTGACCATCGATCGGAAAGAGAAAAGTGGCATAAATGGTTCTCCGTATAGTGTTAAGGATCACAAGGGGGTAGTTCTAGCTTTCAGCAGGAATCCTAACAGTTCAGTTCGAGATGTGGCGAAGAAACTGAATCTAACCTAAACTTTCGTGCAAGATGCGAAAAAACGTGAAGGACTACACACGTAAAAAGTCCAAAAGGCGCCTAATCGCGATGAACGGCAGAATACGGTCGGTAAAACACGTGCACGGAAGCTCTTCACCCAGATGTTGACGAAACCACATTGCCTCGTTATGGATGATGAGACGTATGTAAAACCAGACTTCCGGCAGCTTCCGGGGCTCCAGTTTTCCACTGCTCATCATATTTTCGACCTCCCTGAGGACGTTAGAAAGCAGAAGATGCCAAAAAATATATGATTTGGCAAGCAATTCGCTCGTGTGGAAAGCGGAGCACCCCATTCTTGACAACTGGAACGGTCAATGGACAGGTGTACCTAAAGGAATGCCTCCAAAAGCATCTACACGATCCTCTTCTGAGGTCACACGATGGTCCTACGATTTTCTGGCCGGATTTAGCCTCGTGGCATTACTCGAATGAGGTTTTGGAGTGGTACAAGGCTAAGGAGGTCAATTGCGTGACATCTAAACTTCCCGAACGCACCGGAGCTGCGGCCAATTGACAGTACTTTTCAGCATCCTAAGGAAGTGAAATCAGAGGAAGATATGAAGAAAAAAATGGATTGCCACGCAAAAAAAAAGTTGGTCTAAATGTCTTACAGGACTATATGACAAGTCTAAAGAAAAAGGTTCGTGCACTAGGATATGGAATTGAAATGGAATAAAACAAACATGGGAAAATATTCATAATATGTTTTATTTTACTCC
The DNA here is from genome assembly GCA_034211315.2 of Aedes japonicus. Taxonomy (NCBI): domain Eukaryota; kingdom Metazoa; phylum Arthropoda; class Insecta; order Diptera; family Culicidae; genus Aedes; species Aedes japonicus. The sequence continues at coordinate 5,941 of JASCZW010020238.1, read as the reverse complement.
CTGAAAGTTTGAAGATGACTGGTTTCACGGGCGAATTTTGCCGAATATTTGTGTGTGTCGCAATTTGATTCCGTACACACTAGGGAGCAAAAGCAGAACAATGTGGCCAGAATACTCGCCAGAAAACTGTATGACCAGGTGTTGACAAAAACTCAATGGCTGTCTTCTCATGGACGTTGTTTGGGGAGATGTTCCTGCCAAATTCAAGTTGTGTTTGCAGATAAGTTTGCACGTAAATACATGATTTGGCAAGGCATCTGTAGCTGCGGTTTTCATCACTGATTAGACATTTAATTCAGAGCTGTACAGAACGGAATGTCTCCAAAAGCTAATATTGCCATTCATCAGATCCCACAATGAACCTGTCATGTTTTGGCCAGATCTAGCAAGCAGTCATTACAGTAAAAGAAAGCTACAGTGGTATTAAACCAACGGAATTCAGTTTATACCGAAAGAACTCAACCCACCAAACTGTCCCCAGCTCAAACCGATAGAGGGATTTTGGGCTATTATGAAGAGAAAGCTAAAGGATAATGGCAGTGTCTTCAAAAGCATTAATGAATTGATAACCAAGTTGAATAAGATTGCCAAAACGATCGATGAGAATAACGTGCGCCGGTTGATGAAACGTATTCCGGGAAAAGTCCGCAAATTTCTTCGAAATTGAGATGATTAATTTTTTTTTGTATTTTCCCTCTAAAGTTCACATAAAGTCGAACATTTTAGTTAAAACAGAATACTACTTTGTTATTGAATATCCGAAATATGCGCAATAGTCTATGTTCCAATTCTAACTGGGCCACACCTTATTATTGAAGACGTCAAGCTATATTCCCATATTGATTCAAATATTGACGATATTCAAACAAAAACTTGGACTATACAATTATTGTTAATTTATTGACAAGTGTTGTATGTGCATAAGACAGATGTTAGTTTTGAAACTATTACATTGCAGTGCGAGTAAATTTTTCAATTTACTAAGTAGTATTTTGATCACCGTTAACATACCCTTCTTCGGCAAAGTTGAACCAGAGAAAATTTCATAATAGAATGGAATTATTGATCCGAGATTTATGGAAAAAGCCTATAGCGAGTAATTAAGGAAAAGTTTGTTTTTCCCATTGTAATCTACATATAAATCTCTAGCAGTTTCTACCATATCTGTTTTAGACCAAATTTAATCAAACTTTTAAAGATGATCAAATCCGGAGAGCTGCATGAGCATTGTGGAGCGAACATTTCATAATTTACATCAGGCTTAAGAAAATTTCCATAAGATAAAAAATACGCTTCTTCAACTCTACATGCCAGCTCAAAGTACTTTGCAGGGTTCGTATCCACCTCCTCCGGCTTCTTGATAATTTACCTACACAGAAAAAAATAATTAATTTTACCAATCGCGTAAAATTTCACCTCGGTGAATTCTAAGCCAAAGGAGGCATAAACAACGAAATTGTTTGCAACAATGTTCACATTCTTCCATACAACAGGCTAGATTGCAGGCGTTATCAGGCCTTAATTTACACGAAATATCACATTATTTTCTGACAAATCTACACACTTAGAAAATTTTACAGTATTCGGTAATTTTTTACCTTTAACTTTCAACAGCTGAACAGTTCGGTAATCCGATTTACCGGATTTCGGTAAAATTTGACAAGTTCCGGTAATTTTTTTACTCGAATACAGTAAAATGTAACCGAAATCCGGTAAATCGGAGTACCGAACGTTCAGATGTTGAAAGTTCGGTAAAAAATTACCGAATACTGTAAATTTTTCTAAGTGTGTAGCATTCCCTTTATGTGCATTAGATCACGCAGAAAATTCAATGTTCCTTTTTATCTGTGTACACAGAAAAAAATAATTAATTTTAACAAGCACGTAAAATTTCCCCTCGTGTAATTCCAAGCCAAAGGAGCGTAAACAACGATATTGTTTGCAATCTTTCATACAACAGGCTCGATTCAGGCGTTATCTGGCTTAAATTTACATGAAATATCCCATTATGTTCTGCCAAATCTAGCATTCCATTTATGTGCATTAGATAACGCAGAAAATTCGGTATTTCTTTATATCTGTGATATATTTAGTCAAAACAACCACAGCAAATCTTTTGATTTTCATCAAAACGTCTATCAAATATAACTACCTCTCGAAAATCACTGTTGAAGACACAATATTGTTTAAAGTTGATAACAGAAAAATCATATTCACTTTATTTCATCTTCACCAGAAGACATCATTATGTAATCGAACACATGGAGCCAAACCAACCCGGTGATAATTCAAGTGCATCGTGTAATCATTATCTGGGTAGACTTGCTAGGGCTTCGTAAATGCGCCATGACCTAGACTATCGACAGTTCCGCATCCTTCCCTGATTCAAGGAAAGTCATCTCGATTCGAGGAGAGACACCAAACAACCAACAAACCATGATGGAAATGAATGAAGCCGAACGGGGATGCTCGCTATCGGTCGACCGAAGACGCGTGTTCATCAAAACCCCTTCAAATGCAAATCACTTTCATCGAACGTCAAATGCGTGATAACAGTCTGTCGATAGTCGTATGAGGTGTCTCGTTGAGTAAATGTGTGAACTTGAGGCTTGATCAATCGGCAATCAGCAGGTCGTGAGAGCTAAGGGACTGTGAGAGTGTATTAGTTATCGATCAGGCATACGGAATTGCTGCTCATTACCGGCAATTTTGGAACGTTCTGAACGATTCACCAGGTCGAATGAACGTTGGTTTATTTCGGCAGAAATAAAAACCAGTTTTCAATAGCTTTTTGCCGTGTTTGACGTCAAATGGTGCGGTTAATATGGAATGAAATGAGAAGTGGTTGGCTGCTAGAGAATGTTTGCAGTATTGTTGTAATGCTTGTAGTCATTGAAGTTGTCCTTGTCGCAAATAGACACAAACACGATTGCAGGATAATCGTACGAGGAAAAACCTCGTCTCGACGCGAGTGGGAACATTAAAACGCAAATCAGATGCTTTGAGAACCGTTAGGCTTTGGTGACTGTATTTAGATTGTAATGTGCGTTAAGGTAGATAATCCAAAGACTGTTTGGATTAGATGATCAATTTCCAGTAACCAGTTGTTCGAGTTAAGTTCCCTGTAGCAAGGGTATAGTTGCATAGGAGCTGTGGCATTTACTTTGAATTTGTAAATTAACCATTCAGGGATGTTTTCCAACATTAAGTTGGTTCGTACTAGGAAGTCTTAAAAATGCCCATTAGGCTGGTTCAAAGTATCAATTGACCCTATCTTTGAGACACTCGTTCTAATATTTTCTAGTAAATTACAAAACGCAATATCTGTTGGTAATTTCTATTATTGAATACTCATTAAAGCTAGAGTACTAGAACAGAAAAAATGTATTTTGAAAAGACTGACAAGAAAAACTGAAAGGTTGAAAAAAGTGACAAGAAAAACTGAAAGGTTTTGCAAGTCAACCCCTTTTGACGATACCATTTCAGACAAACAATACATGATGCCCTAAGCATAGTTGAAAAATTGTTTTTGTCTATTTGTAAGACCCTCTTGCTGTAACTCCGGATCAGGAATTATTTTTGATATATTCCAGGTGAATCAACAGAACAAATTTCATTTTAAAAAAAAATGAGAATAACACTTAAAGGGTGTATTCGATAAAAATGGCAGACAGAAAATCTTCTGTAACTTTTGAATCGTATGAGTAAAAAACCTAGAAATTTGAGTAGATCTTATCCATAGTGTATTATTTACACCTGTCAAGGCCGACTTCCGTCAACTTCCTGGGCAAAAATATTTCGTTGCCAAGTCGAAGTTCGATGTTCCGGAGGATGTTCGAAAGAAGAAACTATCGAAATTTGCAAAGAAGTTGCTAATCTGGCAGGCGATTTGCGGATGTGGTGAAATAAGTGCTCCCTTCATCACTTCCAGAACAATAAACGGTGCGATTTACACGGAAGAGTGCCTTAAGAAGCGTCTCTTGCCATTCATTAAGAAGCACAAAGGATCAACTCTGTTTTGGCCTGATTTAGCATCCTGCCACTACGCTCGAAACCTATTGGAGTGGTACCGAGCCAACGGAGTCAATTTTGTGCCAAAGGATATGAACCCACCAAATTCACCGAAACTTCGTCCAATTGAAAAATTCTAGGCAATTATGAAAACGAAACTTCGCAAACATCCCAAATCTATAAAAACAGAGCTAGAATTGAAGAAAATTTGGGTAAAAACAACAAAAACACTGGGAAAATCGGTTGTACAAAATTTGATGGGTTTAGTGAAAAGGAAGGTGCGGGCATTCGGGATGGGAGACGAAATTGAATAAAACAAATGTTGTAAATCAAAACTCATTAGTAGTTCTTCATTCCCTGAAAATTTCAAGAAAATCCGATAATCAGTTTAATTTTGATGAGTATATATGTGTGTGCCATTTTTATCGAATACACCCTTTACGGCCATATTAGTAGATCGATTGTAATTGCAAAATATCTCACTTCATCACATTTGAAGAAATTAAAAACTGAAACACTTCTTCAAACTAAACCTATTAAACGCGAACAAATTATTTAAACTCTAATAGAAACAGCTTTTTCTTTGAGAAATAGGCCTATTTCGTCTGCGATTTACAAACTTTTTCAGTGTCGAGCACTAAAGGACGTTATTCAAGTCTGTCGACACTGCAAATTTATTTTCGTAAATTAGCTTTCACCCGTTTCGTAAATATGGATCTTGTACAATCAGTGAAGATTTATAACTCAATACTCATCATTGAAGCATCGTCTCATCAGTCACTATGGCCTAGTGAGATCAACCATGGATTCAATAACAGCTCTTCTCAAAAATACAGGATCGAACCCCCTGTTAGAAACATGAAAAAAAAACACAGAGCAACTTCTCGTGGTTGCGCTTTAATTTTTCAATTACATTTTAAGTCGATATAAAGAGTGTTTCGTTCAAAATTTGGTCGACTTAAACTTGACGCATTTCCTTTCATCGTACATTAAAAAGTTTTGCACACCCCTCATTTCTGATGCCTGCAGATGTGTGCGTGTAGCATCATGCCTTTATTTTGATTTTGAGACTAGCACTTCAGTTATCAAAATGTCGTCGAAGAAAGAAAAGCAACGCAACAAAACTTTGCGCGTGCATGGCGCAAATTCAAACTACTCTCACGCCAAGTCGGCGAAATTGTTGAATGTGGCTAAATCAACTTTTACCAACGTTTTAAAAGTGTTCGGTGAACGTTTGTCGACAGCCAGGAAAGCTAGAACGGGGTTTCGAGCGGAACCTCGACCTCTCCGTCCGAGATGTCGCAAAGAAGCTGGGAGTGGGGCCTTCAACCGTGGATAGAGCTAAAAAATGACCTGGACTGTCGACTTACAAGAAAGTGGTGACTCCAAATCGCGACGATAAACAAAATACGTCGGCCAAAACACGATCGCGAAAGTTGTACACGACGTTGCTGACGAAGTTTGATTGCGTGGAATACGTCAAGGCAGACTTTAACAGCTTCCTGAACAGGAATTTTATATGTCAACCAGACGGGGAAAGGTGGCAGATATTTTTAAGCACATTAAACTGTCAAAGTTCGCGAAGAAATAGCTGGTATGGCAGGCCATCTGTACCTTTGGCTTGAAGAGCATCGTTCACATTGCGACTGGAACCGTCGGAACAGGAAATTTATCTGAGCGAGTGCCTACAAAAACGTCTACTGCATTTCCTGAAGCGACACAATTGTTCCGTTCTATTTTGGCCGGCCTTGGCATCTTACCATTACGGAAAAAAGTAGTGTAAGAATTTGACTTATTAATAAAAACTTTGATCGACTGAAACATATTACTGTTTGACCAAATTTTGATCGGAACACCCTTTACTTGATCTGTCAGCCGTTCATGCAACCATCCCAGATACGTTTCTTTTTTATTGCTAACCAAATATTCG
>JASCZW010020237.1:0-12569 GCA_034211315.2 Aedes japonicus | reverse complement strand
AAGTTTGAATCTAATAGTACGTTCACACTACTGCATATATTACGTGATATAGAGTATCTTGATATCAGCAACTATACATCTAGTTTTTCACTGGAAATAATGTACATGTCATTTGATATCAAGATACTCTATATCACGTAATATAAGCTGTAGTGTGAACGTACTATAAGGTTATAGGGCTTCGTTTGAAGATAAGCTTTTGTCTACACAGAAAAAAATGTTGTAGTATAAACTACCATTTTAACCGACTATGCCTATCTTTAAAACTACTATGAAATTTCAGTCAAATTTACTACGTTTATGGTAAAACCTTCAACATTTGTGGTATATTTGACAGACTTCATATTGACATCAACTGCACCATGGTTGATCTAATCGCAGGCATGGTAAAATCAAACACATTTATAGTCAGCTGAAAATTGTTGGTGGTTGCGCTTAATTTAACCCTCGAAATGGTAGTTTCTACAGCGGCTTTTTTATGCGTGTATGAATTGCTTCAACACAGAAAGAAAAACCATGGTAGAAATTTTTTGCAGAAATTACACACATTAGCAAACGAAAATATTATGAAAAATCCTTCCGAAACAAAAATCATGAACGCGCCAGTTCTATTAAATTGTCATGCTTGACCACTAGTATATCCACTAGTAGACCACTTGTACTAGTCAACACTTGTAAACAAGATAGCTTATAGGCGTACAAGAACAACGTCCTGTAAAACCAAATCCATTCATAAGTCAGTCTTATGAAATTTCAAAGCATCGTTCATAAGTTGAACATTATGAAATTCTTAAGACTTTTTGGCTGAGTGTAGTACAGGGATTAGTATAGAAAGTTCGCAATGACCTTTCTTAGCAAGGGAAAAGCCTGCGTCCCATTTGCTCATTTGAAACACAGCAGTTTTCTCCCACAGGTTTCCAAGTCAGCCGATTCTTTCACCTCGATGTCCTTGCAGATGATTCTCCAGCTCACAAAACTCATTTTCGACGGCCTGTTGCTCACCGCTTTCAAAAAAGATCTGATACAGCTTTCTAATCGAGTGGAACTCGTTCAAGGTGTACAGCAGCTCGGGGACGCAAGGAAAGCAGATCGAATAGAAAGCCTCCAAGTGTTTCTCCTGCTGCTACCCCGATATATTTATTTCCGACTTCTTACGAAGACGTTTCTCTGAATCAGAAACTCCCAAGGTAATAGGTGTCTCAGGTAATGATCCTCACATATGTTTACAAGGAGAACCATTAGTGAGACTTCAGCTGATTGCAGACGCTCAGGAATTTCGGAACATCTGACTGGAAGATACGGTTCGCTTTATTGATAATGGGCATCGTGTCATAGGATGAAAGAAAATGTGGTTTGATCAAGGGGTGAGTCGCTTAGAACAGTGTGCCAGGCACGCCATAACGGAACATGTGTGGCACTTTGTGGCACAATTTTGACATATGTACTTCTCGAAGATGTAACCTAGCAGTCCTGGAAAATTGACGTTGTAAATTGTTATGCTGTTATTTTGATTTGTTTGTTTCGTCACGCAACGGACAGAACTTTTGGATTGAAAAATGAATATGAGTGAACTTTTAATCATTCTGTTTGTTGAGGCAAAATTCTGAATGGAACAATGAATGAGGTTAGTGATTAAATCAATAATCAAATAAAGGTATTTTTTTGGAACCAATTGTAGGTGGGATATGGAACCATCAACCTCCATATCCTAAATATTTTTTTAAAGCAGAACGTCTGCAAACAGTCGCTGGCTAGGCTAATCATCGAGAGGATCCGAGAGATTGGAAGGCAAGCGAATAATGACTGAAAACTTTCGTGAACAATCAGCAGCTCTGTTAAAGTAAATTAATTGATAAACATACGCATGAAACACAGCTGAGGTATGGTTTCTAAGCAGAGGAGTGATGTACTTCCTTGATCTCGTCAATATCATGCGCACAAAAGGTATCAAGTACTTCCCCATCCCATAACCGGCACCTCCAGCTGTTCTACAATGATGCTGAACAACACTCACGCGTATTTATGAGAAAAATATACTGCATTTTGCTTCATGTAAGTGTATTTAAGATAAATCCATAACTTTATCTCACAATAACTTTTTTTTACCAACAGTATTGAGGACTGAAAAACATTGAAATCAAAGTTTTTTCTAAAGTATGTGGAAAGTTCTGGGTGGCTCCGCTATGCCCTATTTGCCAAAAGAATGCGCAAATATAGAAGTAGTTTTCGATGAACTAAAGAGGAACCTGGAACGATCACAGCGTGGCCAGGCATAACAATAATGTTGAAAATATTTGTTGAAGGTTTGAGACAGTCGGGAAATTCAACATCCTGAGAAAGAGAATAAATCAATCATAAATATACAACAGTGTATAGGAATTCTCGCACTTACTTCTAGCTATTAGTTTCTTGAGGTCCATTCTTTATCCATCCATCACCAACAGCACTAAAAAGGCTGTCTCAACACAAGAGTATGCCAAATGCGGCTTCCGCAATAAAAACCTAGTCCGAGATCTAAATTTTGAAAGCAAAAGAAAACAAACGCCTGGTTGCTAGGCGTAGCCAAAATACAACGATTCAGCTGTCAATTTTTTGTGGCACACATCGGCACCCATTGGCACCACGATCGAAAGTCGTAACGCTTAGGGCGCTCTACAAAAAAAGGGGCACAAGAGATATTGTGCTGAGCAAACCCTTGGGTTTGATTGTTGTAACAGTTGGATTGGAGTGTAGAAAAACTACACGAGCTCCGAAAATTGTTCCGAATTCCTTTTGAAAATTGACTACAACGATAGCCATCTGTTGGTAGATGAATGCAGAACTTTTGAAGGCTTCAATTCCAAGATACTTTGTAATATCTAAAATTCCCTGGATCGTATCGGAGTGGGTCAACTGTTCCAAGTACAATAGCAGCTTTTCGTATGCGTAGCTTGCTCAAGGAGCCAGTGCACTTGATAATTATAAAATGAGGACAGTCTTAAAGGAAAGTCGCTTAGAACAGTGCGCCAGCCACGATGTCTTACACATTAGACGAATATGTTTCATAAATGCGGCTCTTCAAATTTCAATCCATACCACATGTGTGGTACACTGAGAACACTTTCGGCAGTTGAGCTTATAGAAATAAGAAACCAGCAAGCTTGCCAATATGCGTTGCCTGGTTGCCAGGTTCAGCAAGAAAATAACAATTTGGACTGTCTACCTCGGCACCTTAGGCACATTACGGGAACTTCCAGAACAAGGCAACGCTTGTAGAAAAAGAAAAAGAAATAGCACAGGAGGAAAGTGTGCTGAACGATCCACCCCTTGGACAGTCGTCACGTTTCAGGAGCTTCGGGATGGATCAGTCAGAACCCATCATTACCAATGCTTCATCTGATCGAAAGCTCACAAGCCTTTTTGTTTCATGGTACCATGGATCTCGAACTGTTTAACCATTTTGCAATATAAATATTGGTTTTCGCACTGCAAAATTATATTAAAGATACCAAAAAATCACGTTCAAAATAACTATGCTTTAATGTATGTGTATGTGTATGTGTATATACAATCAATCTCCCACTGACCGACAGTTCTTTTATGCAAGAAACTTGTCTGCATTTCTTCGTTGATTTATATGTTATCACGATGTGCAAACATTTTTAGCCCTGGAGATTGAAGGTGACCGCTCTTTTGAATATCCAACGACCCATTTCAAGAATTCCTGTTCATACACGTACACTCTGAGGTCATCATATACAATAAGCTCCGCATGAAAATCTTCACATGTCAAAAGGATATGTGAAGAATTTTCACAGTTCCAGAATCAAAAGTAGACATTCTTGATCCTGCTGTGTATATAGCTAAGGTATGTTTTCTATAATACAAAACGACCTTACCAAGTTGCGTATCCAATACACTAGAGCTTGTCCGGGTGCGGGTCCAGCAAAGCACTAATTAATAAGATATGGATAAAAAACTCTCGATGCACGTAGTACCTGTGTACCTATCTAACAAAACACGAGCACAATACACTCGGATATTTATAATTTAACTTTTTATTCTGGTAGAATAAATATATTTTCTCTCTCCAGAAAACAACGCAGCAAAAGCAAAACACGTCAGCTTCAAAGCACGACTTGCTGCGATCTTCTTTCGTTCAAAATAACCATGCTTAAAATAGCAAAAATAACCACCGAGAACATTAGTCTAAATCTTCAAAATTCCTCTATGTGAAAGTGTGAAAATGGTTCTTAATTGAAAGAACAGTATTTTTTGTAGAAATCTCCGTAGAAAAGTTTCTAGAGGAACATTGGGACAAATACTTCTCTAGCGGAATACTTGAAGAAATATGGAAGAAATTTTTGGAGAACTATATTGTATGTTAAAATTCCTTCAAACATGTCAGACACAATTTAAAAAATAATTCTACAAAAACCTCTTTCGGATTTTTTAAAATTCAGAATTAACTAAATGAGATTATTGAATTCATGCAAAACATTCTTCTTAGATTGCTCCAACAAATCGGAATTTTCCCCAAGAATTACTTCAGGAATTATCTTATAGTTTTTGTGTAGTTCTTTCAGGTGCCCTCCGGAGATTCCTACTGAATCACAAAACTTTACAAGTTCAGGGATTTCTCAAAAAATCATCACAAGAATGTTTTGATATACTGCCAATGAAATGCCAGAAGAAACTTCTGAAATAATCCCTAGAGGAATGCTTACAAACTCCTGAAGAATAGCTATAGAAACGGCAGAAAGAATATCTCAAGGAATGTCTGAGAACTTTTTATCGAAGTGTTGGAAAATTCATTGGAAAATATGAAAATATTATTTCAAAAAATTTAAGAAGAAATCATTTTGGGGCACATACAAACTGATTATTAGACTGTAGTTTGTCACTGTAGTGTTAGCAGCGCCTAGATAGTCAAGAACAAAATGGATATAGTTTTTGGCTCAGGATGTTCCAGCACATAGGTCTCAAGCCCGGTCCCAAGCTTAATAAATCGCAGCTTAAAATTTATCTCACATCGAAGAACCTTTCATATATTCTGTCAAATTGAAAAGCGAATCAAAACAAGAACAAAGATTCTTATACAGAAAAGCGGAAGAATGTATTGCAAGGAGTAAGGTGTCAGGTGAACTTGGGACCAAGCAGTTCTTTAACAGTGAGCCAATTCTAAATCGCTAGTTTGCTATTGATTGTTGGTGTCAGTGCCAATTGTTTTCTTTTACTTCATGGGCTTAAAACAGCACAATGAAAGTAGAATTGGTAAAAAGTTGGATCTTGAAATGTACACCTATTTTGAGGTTTTTAGGTGAACACGAAATTGTAATCTTTACATACAGAAATCTGTGTCAATCTAGATAAATCTGTGCATGTGGAAACCCTGATTCTAAGACAGAAAGTCACCGAATCAGTGAAAGCGCCTAGTTAGAAATTCAAACCTTCAACAGGTTCTACACATGCCGGGTCATGACACTACTTAGCATTTCAATTTTCACTTGCCACGTTGGCACGCATTTCGTAAGCTTCTTCATATCCAGTCCTTCGCCATGGTGTATTTACTGCAGTTTCAGCGACTAGTCGCAACGATGCAATCATCCGGCTTGCTAGGATTGGCGGTGTTCGCAGCCATCGTCCGTTCGACGTGGGCCAGCGACAGTGAAGCCGCCAACCGAATCGCTACCTTGAGTCGGAAAAACCTAATAAAACCAGCCGCCTTCGATGATTCACCATTTTTTTCTTTCTTTCAGAATGTCAACACTATTTGGACATGGTTTCGATCCCGCACGAAATCATGACCCTGGAGATGAACTCTCGCGTTCGGAAGGTGTTCAGCATACATTGCCCGCTGCACAATCCGTACGTGGTCGGTGGCAGGCGAGTCGACAAGCACGAGTTTCCGCACATGGTTGCACTCGGTTTTCTGGGATACAGTCGAGGTGCCGGATTGTATGTCTTCGAATGCGGCGGAACGCTGATTAGTGAAGATTTTGTCCTGACGGCGGCGCACTGCATCAACAACGATCTGATGATCGTGCGAGTGGGAGTGGCGGACCTAAACGATTTGGAGGCTCAGGACTTCCGGATCATAGAGATGATCGTTCACAAGGACTACTCTCCGGACACCAGGTACGATGACATAGCATTGCTCCGGCTGGAGCGCAACGTGACTATATCGGTTCACGTGAGGCCGGCTTGCTTGGGAACGGTACGAACGGAGCGCATTCACAGAGCTACGGTCACAGGCTGGGGGAAAACAAGTCAAGGTATGTGACGTAGATTGTAAGTGAAGATGAATTAAAAAAATGGCTATTTTATATAGATTCGTTCCTTTCCGACAAGTTGGGAAAAGTGTCCTTGGACGTGCCCAGCGATCGGAGAAAGTGCGCTCGGATGTACAGAGGAGCAGGGCAGAGCCCACTGATTGATCGGCAAATCTGTGCCGGCTCGTTGGAGGGTAACCAGGACGCTTGTCACGGTGATTCTGGAGGACCGCTGCAGGTTTTCGAGGAAGGCGAGTGTCGCTACCACGTGATAGGGGTGGTTTCCTACGGGAAAATCTGCGGATCGGCTGAGTACGGACTGTACACGAGGGTCTCACGATATTTGGAGTGGATAGTAGAGACCGTGTGGCCGAATGAGTGGACTCACAAGGAACATTGGGAGAGCTGGTAGATATATGTAAGATGTCGATGTGTCATGTTGGTGTTGCTTATTTTTGTTCTACTGGGAAGCAAAGAATATAACTAATATCAGTAAGAACAAAACAACATTTCTAGTTGAAAATTTCAAATGTTTTTTTGTGACTGATATCTCAGATTCCTCCTTTGTATATCAGTTATTCGTTAGTTTCTTTGCTGGAAATGACATCTTACCAAACGATCTAGTATATTATCCCGGAAAATCAAGATTAACTGGTCTTATCCTGAGCACGGCTTTGGGGACGAATATTTGGCAGATTCCAAAATAAGGCTAGTTAACAACAAATAAAATAAAACAAATATGTTCGATAAATTAATCATGAATTTCTTATATTACAATATGGCGATTGGTAAAAATCACAGTTTTGCCAAAAAGCCAATTTATCTTCCACAATAATTACTATAAACTGTTTGGTTATGTTTTCGCCGTTTTAAAACCACATAGAAGCTAACATATGCAGTCGTGATCGAGGTGATGTGGTAGGGTTGATTCATTAGGAGACATCTATTAAGTACGTCATGCTTCAAGAAGAGAGGTCCTGTAACGTATAAGGTACTCGATAAAAACGTGACGATAAGGAAGTGGGGTTTGGTTTTGTCAGCATTTTGCGTAGCGTACATACTTAATGGATGATGTATAAAGCCAACCCTCTCCCTCTTTCCTCCCTTTCGATTTTTGTAGTATCCTTAGGGTTAAGCACTTCATCGGCACAAGTGGAAGGCACGATTACTACGGGTTCCACATGTAACTGCAGTCAGCCAAACTAGGCTCCCTTACGAATTTTTTTCCTGTACTAAATGCTAATAAGACCGTTTGTTTTCTACTTTTGTATTTTTCTACTTTCTCGTCGAAATCAGATGGCGCTATCGTGGATTCCAAACTGTCATCTGACATTGATTTTTCATCCTAAAGACGTATACCGATTTTCAAATATCCATATTGCAGGGTATTTGACAATTTTATATATTTCTCTCTCTTTATGAAACAGAAGCCACACCATTTTGAGTTTCAAAATGGCGTCATACATAGATTTTCAGCCTTTATACGCCGTTCCCGATCCAAAATTATCCATATTGGAGGACATCTGGCAGTATTTCCTTTTGAGAAATTATACATATCACAGCAACCAGTTGAAATATTCAAATACAAATCCTAACCACAGCAACCTGTAAATACATATAATAAAGATTTCTTCATTCCGCACATACTTGAGTTCAGTTTTAGCAAGCGACACGATCGGTCGTGTTTTTCGCTCCCTCGCAGTAACAGTTTTTTCTCCCGTTTTCCCCTCGCCCGCTTTCTCGCGATTGCGTGTTCGGTTCGCGAATTATCACCTGCGCTTGCTCATCTTTTGGTGGTGGCAAGACAAAAGCAAGCGCTGCAAAGTTCGCCAAGTTTGTTCGCTCGACCTGTTGCCGTGGCAATGGGTCGAAAAAATCAACACGTGGTGACATCCACGCCAGTGGCATCAGCTCCTGACTCCATGCCAAAACCGAGCAGCTCCAGCGGCTGCGCCAAGACGACGCCGATCCAGCGGACCCAAGCAGCTCGACTATTAGCGAGCAACAAATTTTCCATGCTCCGGTACAGGAGGTGCCAGAAGGTAAAAGTCCCCCGCTCTTCACCACATCAAGGGACGTCGCTGCTCTCAGGGCTGAGCTTGCAGCAATGAAAATTCAACCGCTTTCAAGCTGTGCAGTACCGGCACAAAGATCATGTGCTCGACGGAGGCTGACTACCGTGCTGTTGGTGCTCACCTGGTCATCAAGAAACATGGTTTACACTCACGACGCACCAGAAACAAGCCGCTGAAGGTGATTCTACGTGGCCTTCAGAATACACCCGGAGGCAATCATTGCTGAGCTGCAAGCGGCTGCTCTGAAACCGGAGAAAGTGTTCCCGATCAGACGTCAACAACAGGAAATCATCGGACCAACTCTATCTGGTCCATCTAGAGAAGGGTTCCGTCACGATGGCGGACCTGTGATAATACAGGCACTTTTCAACGTGATTATCGAGTGGGACCGGTATCGCCGGAAAGCGACGTGACGCAGTGTGGCAACTGCCTTGTGTTTGGCCACGGAACTCGAAGTGCCACATGAAACCACGTTGCGGCAGGTGTGCAGGAGCACGCACTACCATGGATTGTGCCCCAATGGATGAAGGAACACCACCAGGGTGCGCCAACTGCGGCGCTAATCACGAGGTAACAACCGAGCTTGTCCCAGGCGTGCAGAGTTCTGGCGATCCGCCAACGGGCGTCACTGAGTCCGGCCTGGAGCAGCGCCGTCCGCCGCCTCGACTGGATGAAGAAAATTTCCCGACGCTCCGGTGCCAGGTGCCAAACCTACCGCCGATCCCATTAAATCACCGCCAAGCAAACCGCCCGTCGGCTTCCGTTCATCATCGTTTCGCCGCAGCCACCGCCGCCCCAGCCGACTCCTCCTCCAGGATGGAGCAATCCGAATCGCCAATGCCTCCACGCAATCGCCCGTCGATGGTCAGCTCTACGACTCGGAGCAACTGGTCGAGTTCGTGCAAAGCTCTATCGCCAGCTACGTTCCTGCCGCTCAGGAGGAACAGCTCAAACCGCCGCATCCGTGACGATGACGTTCATCTTTAAGTATGGACCGTAAACGCACCATCAACATTCTTAGTTGGAATGCTGTTCCATCGGAACAAAACCGTGGAGCTCGGTGACTTCGCTTAACGGAAGGCCATCGACATTGCCATCGTCACCGAGACGCATCTCAAACCGGAAATCAGCATCTTTATCCCAGGATACCGGATTGTGCGACTGATCATGGCGGCTCCTGAGTGGAGGAGGAGTTGCGATCGCCCTGCGTAACAGCATCAACTGTCATCTGCTTCCGAGCTTTCAGCTGCAGGTCTATCGAAGCCATCGGGTCAAGTCGAACTGCTATCAGTCTATCACTATCATCGCGGCCTATTGTCCCAAGCAAGCAAGTACAACCAACGGAACAACAACGGCCCTGCGAAGCGACATCCGTAAGCTTACTCGGAGGCAGAGGCAGTTCATCATCGCCGGCGACCTGAATGCGAACACGAAGCCTGGGAGAACGCCGGCGGAATCGGAACGGAATTATTCTACGGAAGACCTGCAAGAGGGACATTACACCGTCCTGGGCCGGATACTCCACCTGGTTGAGCCGATCCGAGGTCCATTCGACAATCGACATCTTCCTCGCCAGCATGGGGAACAACATCGCCCAGCCGATCGTACACCAGGAGCTCAGCTCGGACCACTATCCGGTGGTGGCCGAAGTTAGCTCCTCGGTCAACCGGCATCGTATCACCAGACGGAACTACCATCGCGCCAGTTGGGAAGGTTCCGACAACATGTTGACGACAACATCGATTTCGAGCATGCGCCTTGATTCGGTTGATGACATCGAACGACAGCTGCAGAGCATCGAGCAAGCGATCTCCAGGCCAGGAGCAACATGTACCGGTGATAGATCAGGTGGTGACTCTGTACCCGTGATAGACCCGCTAAAGATTTATTACAGTTGCGAGAACGCCATTCGAAGGCGATATCAGCGAACTGGTTTGCCAACGCTCAAACGTCACTGTAATCAGTGACCAAAATTATCAAGACCAGAATGGTGGACCTAAAAATAACAATTTTGCCGACAAAGATCCGCTCTCTCCCAGTTATGCTAAGCCGTTCTGGAAGATGACAAAAATTTTGAAAAACTAAGCCAGGGCCCATTCCACCGTTGATCCCACTAGACGTCAATGACTCAAGGGATCTGTTGATAACACCTGCAGAGAAGGCTGATGAGATGAGTCAACACTTCGTCAGCTCTCGCAATCTCGGTCAAAACATCGTCAGTCCACCGAGGCTGCCGTTAGCGCGCTTATAGCTAACATCGACCAAAGTCCTAACGACTTCTCCGAAGATTTGAAGTCTAGCTGACGAATGGTTGACTTATATCGAGACCTCTAGAACACGAAGGCCCAGGTTTCGACAACATCATGAACTTGGAGCTCAGGCAGTTGAGCCCCAGTTCTACAACCATCTGGCGGTGGTGTTTAACCAATGCTCTCGTCTTAGCTACTTCCCTCGTGCTGGAGTCAGCCAAAGTTATCCCCATTCGAAAACCTGGAAAGATCCTTCATGTTCCAGAAGCTACAGACCAATCAGCCTTCTCTCGAGGTCTATCTAAACTGTTTGAAAGCGATCCACCGTCGGCTCCTAACATCTGCTGACGAGCTCAATATCCTGTTGGATGAGCAGTTCGGTTTCCGTCATGATCACTCAGCAGTCCATCAACTAATCGAGTCATGAACATCCTCAGGCGGAACAAGTCTGTTTCGAAAACATCCGCATGGCCCTTCTCGATATCGAGAAGGCCTTCGATAATGTGGCGTGATGGACGTGCATCAACTCAAGCGATACAATCTTCCAATCTTCTGGTGAAGATTATTAAAATATCTCTCTGACAGGACATTCCGTGTTTCGTTGCATGGTGCAGTTTCCGGTAGTCAGAGATCTCGCCAGTGTTCCGCAGGGAAGTATATTAGGTCCACTTCTGTTCAATCTATTCACCTCGGATATACCCCGCTCCCTGAAAATGGATCTCTGTCGTTGTTCGCCGATGATACCGCAGTCGTCCACAATGGTAGGGTAATAAGAGCGCTTGCCGCGAAACTGCAGCGAAGCCTGAATGTTCTGTCAGAATACTTCACTGAATGGAAGATTTGTATCAACGCTAGCGAAGACCCAGGTCATCCTGTTTCCCATTCTAATTCTCCCAGACTTGTCCTGCCTGAGAATTGTAAAATAAGCCTGAACAACACAACGGTGGAATGGACCAAATCAGCTGTCTATCTTGGTGTCACTCTAGACAGCAAGCTTATTTTCAGGGATCAGGTTGACAAAACTGTCACAAAATGTAATACTCTGTTGAAACTACTGTACCCATTGATCAACAGAAGGTCTACATTATCCCTTAAAAATAAGCTTGCAGTCTACAAGCAAATCATACTTCCGGTCATCGAGTATGCAATGCCAATCTGGGAGAGTTGTGCAAAACACATCTCCTGAAACTTCAGAGAGTACAAAACAAGTTCCTCAGGATGATAATGAACACCCCTCCGAGGACAAGAACATCTGAGGTCCACCGTCTGGCCGAGATAAAAATGCTTGACGATCGCTTTAGTGAGTCTATCAATCGGTACAGGGCACGCTGCTCTGACATCGGATCACCAGATCATCCGGAATCTGGTTCCCCACCTAGGATTTTCAAATTGTAGTTTTAGTTGTAGATTAGGTAGGTTATCAAATTTTAAATTAACAATGCCCCAAGGGCTGAACTGAAAAAAATGTATTAAACACTAAACACACTTAACACCCAAAACACACAAAACATAAAACAAAGCTGAAGAGCCCAATGGGCTAAAAACACTTAAAATGTTAAACTTAGTATATAAGACAAACCATGAAAATAAAGATCAATTTTACTACTTTTACTCCGCACATACTACCACCAAGATCGGTTTCTACTTTTTAATTACGCTCTGCTGATTGGCTATGAGTACCTCAGCAAATTGTCGATTTTTCGTCAAAGAAGGAAGTTTCCGGCGAGTTCGTGCAAGCGGTGCCAAACCTACGATAGGATCGATCTCAAGATTTCTACGAAGCTCTACAATACAATACAACTACGAAGCTTGGAAGGACCAAAGCGCTGCTGATTCGAAAAGGTTTGTTGACCTATGTGAAGAACAACCCTGGCAGCTGTAGGTGCTATGGCAGCGGGTGCTTTGGCGGCGTGGAACGAAGGCGCGAGAAAAAGCTCGAGCAACGATTGTGCTATTACTGGAGGAAAACCAATCTGAGGAAATCCGGGCCACGA
>JASCZW010020236.1:0-12577 GCA_034211315.2 Aedes japonicus | reverse complement strand
GTCGGAAATAAAGGGTGATACGGTCAAAATTTGGTCAAGGGAAAACGCGTGTAAATCGGTGAAATCGTTTATTTAAAAAATCAAATTTAATTTCTTTTTCAAGTTCAATTAGTATAAAATTCAGGAAAAATATTCAGTTAGGCTTCCGCTTTTCCAAATCCGAATTGCCGGGCCTTACGATTGACCCCTGCCATCAGATTTTGTACAGCCACCTTGTCCACCTTCTTCGCCGCAGAAAGCCAGTTTGCCTTGAACTGCTGCTCGTCCTTAGCAGTTTTTTGGTCTTCTTTAGGTTCCGCTTGACAATAGCCCAGTATTTCTCAATTGGGCGGAGCTCTGGCGTGTTGGGAGGTTCTTGTCCTTGGGAACCACCTGCACGTTGTTGGCGGCGTACCACTCCATGGCCTTTTTACCGTAATGGCAAGATGCCAAATCCGGCCAAAACAGTACGGAACAACCGTGTTTCTTCAGGAAAGGCAGCAGACGTTTATTCAAACACTCTTTCACGTAAATTTCTTGGTTGACAGTCCCGGAAGCTATGAAAATGCTGCTTTTCAAGCCACAGGTACAGATGGCTTGCCAAACCAGATATTTCTTTGCGAACTTTGACGGTTTCGTGTGCTTGAAAATATCTGCTACCTTTCCCCTTCCTTTTGCCGTATAAAACTCCTGTCCCGGAAGCTGCTTGTAGTCGGCTTTGACGTAGGTTTCGTCGTCCATTACCACGCAGTCAAACTTCGTCAGCATCGTCGTGTACAGCCTCCGGGATCGCGCTTTGGCCGTCGTATTTTGTTTATCATCGCGATTTGGAGTCACTACCTTCTTGTAAGTCGATAGTCCGGCTCGTTTTCTGGCTCGATGCACGGTTGTAGACGATACACCCAGCTTATTTGCGGCATCTCGGAGAGATAGGTTAGGGTTTCGCTTGAAACTACCGGCAACTCTCTTTGTCGTCTCAGCGGCTTCCGGTTTTCGATTTCCCCCCGATCCAGACTTCCTGGCTGTCGACAAACGTTCCCCAAACACTTTAATTACATTTGTAACGGTTGATTTGGCAACTTTTAGCGATTTTGCCAACTTTGCGTGCGAGTAGCTCGGATTTTCACGATGCGCGAGCAAAATTTTGATACGCTGCTCTTCTTGCTTGGACGGCATTTTGACAACTGAAGAGTGAATTCCAAAATCAAAATAGGAGCAACATTCTACACACACACACCTTCAAAATGAGGGGTGTTCAGGTTTTTTAAATGCAAAATTGAAAGAAATACGTCAAGTTGATATTGACCACATTTTGACCGTATCGCCCTTTATTTTAAGCTCCGTTTTCAATGATCCTCCATTTTAAAATCATGAGCTCGTTTCGTGTAAACCTAAAAGAAGAACAAGAGAAGATTAGAATCCACAGTGAGGCAAAATAAAGCAATGGAGTGATGCTTCCTCGGTTTTATTTTTTTTATTTATACTTTTGATGAGAAGAGAGCCCGCCGGTCGAGATGTCCGGGCCCGGTTTGTTTTAAGTCGGTGGAAAACGCCCTCATTTACCGCGAACCAGTGTTCCTTTCGATCCTAGATAATTAGATAATTTACATTTGCATACATTGAATTTACGATCTGGAAAGAATATAGTTTACGACTTACCTTAGATTTGTAGCGTCCATTAGTTTGCACGTCGGTTATAATCAGATCCTTTTGTCGTTTCGTCCATTATTTTATTTCGGGTATTGTTCGGTCCGCTGTGATAACGTTCTGACGTGTATCGAAGAGGCATAGTATTTTTCATACCCAGACAGCAACCGCGAGTGACAGTTCACTAAGCGGTCAAAGTAGTTCATGCGATGTAATAGGTCTGTCCGATATTACTCGCATACAAGTTTGGTTCGAATTCTATGTTATCGTCAGAATTTGAATTTGATGGTGGAATTCGCATTGTGGATCTTTTAAGAGTTCGTTTGGGTTGTTTCAATGCAATTGCGGTCGAAACAAGTGTTCGATAGTGCATTTGTGTGTAACTCGTTAGGTGAGGAGTACGTTTAAGCAGTTTGAAGGGCAGAATAGGTCAGAACAAGATTTTGATAATGCATTAGGCTGCAGTTCGTTGAGTGGTCATTTTATATTTTAGAACGGAAAGTTGTTCCGTTGGTTTGATCACGTTTCCTACATTGAGTAAATATTGGACAGGATTTGATACGTTGATGAACGAATGACCTTAGTAACTGTTACCATGTTTCACGTTTTATTTTATAGTTTTGCAACGTTTTAGTTTTATTTGTAGAGTTATGAAAATTTGATCAAGCAAGTTGATCAAATTTTCATAAGAATGTTTGGGGTGATGTAACGTTTTGCGTTTTGTTGTTGTTAATTAATGCTTTGTTTGTTTTGTTTATTATAGATTTGTAGAATAAATAATTGAGCATAAAATTAATCTAATGTTGTTTAAATAATTAATCAAAATAAATCAAAAAAGCTCGCGTTGATAAAATCGAGCTATCCATGTGCCAATTCGCGTTTATAGATGTATGGTATGAAAGCTTCACTTTTATAGCAAGGTGCTGAATCTTTAATAGGCGGTTTAAATTCGCCATGCTTTCCGTCGCCATACGACTTGGACATGGTTTTTAAATAATGCTCCTAAGGAATAATTAAGAGTAGTCATTTTGAATTATTGAATAGGGCTCAGATTTGAAAAGAGGCACAGTTTCTTGGCTCAGACATTTCTTCCTTTCGATCATTTCGCTAAAGCATCGGCTGGAAAGCAGAAGTGCGCGATTAAAGTTAGTTACGTTTAATTTGTTTCAAGTACAATCTTGGACTGAGGTCCTTTTTGAATCGCCAATTCCACTTGTGTTTTTAATTTAAAGTAACTCTACGGAAAAAGCGCGCTGCGCTTTTTTCGTACGGCTGGAAATACTCATCCTCCATCAGCGACTATCCAAGGCTCCGTCGTGGTGCTAACTGAATCCCGTCTAAGGTTCATCGAGACCTGTGTGTTATGTGAAGGCCCGCCTCAAGAAGGCAGTTAAACGGAGAATTGAGTGAAGTCGCCAAAACTTAAAGTAGCGAAGTATCTCCCATCGGTCGTTCAAAGCCGAAGGTAAGGTCCCTCTCCGTCAATTTTGTGGACCGGAGCAATCCGAGAGTTCGTGCCGTCAATTGCACGCTGAGAACCCGATCCAAACCGAAGGATAGAGGTTTCACCGATCCCCGCTCGGTGGAACGGATAGGTACGCGAAGCCGGGTCGCTTTGGGTACGTGTGTCTCTATTCATAAGGGCGGATCGCCCCGGGGACAGAAACGGTCTTCATAAGCCGCCATCACTCTCGTGGAACAAAATCGGAAGCTTCCGTTCCAGCCGCCACTCCCTCCGCATCTCTAGTTCGGCCATATTGCACACGCGGGTCATTTCGTCACTGAGGACCCAAATCGCACCGTGGACATCCTGGTGGCAACCATTGCACCGCCGCCATTTCGTCGCTATTTTCGTCGAAGCAAGCCGTAACGGAGTCATCGAGGTACCAACGGGCCCCATCAGTCGTCGAGTCTTCGATAAAACCTGCGCAGGTATGTTTAGAGCTAAGTTACATGGCCATGTTTGCTCTTCTCCTTCATTGTCGTCGAAACCGTTCAACACGAATAAATGAATCTAGAAATAGGAACAAATTCGATTGAGTTATGATAATGGTATGGTTGCGTTTAACGCCAATTATCGAGAATAAACTACTCACTAATTTCGGGAGCTTAATTCGTTCGTTAGTCAATCTGGTAGTCATCCCTTCGCGGTTCCTAAGATCTCTCCGCTGATGGAAGGAAAGGGGTTTTAGCTTGGGTTAAAGGAATTTCGCCAATTTTCCCCAATAACCGTTCAAGAGTTTCCCCTGAGCCAAAACAGTCTCTAAAGTCGGGCAAAACCAAACGTGACCGGTGGTCTCTCGTAGAGAGTGGCGCTTAAGCCATCGATTAATTAAACTCAGAATTCGTGAACGGTTACAGTCCCCTCTTGTGAGAATATGGCGAAACCATTTTTTTTTCAATTTTGCCTATAGTTCCACCTTTTGACAATACGGCACCTAGTTTCATCCTCTACGACCAGTTTTTCATCGGAAATTATGCCAAAGGTCCCCCTTTGGCGAAATTGAAAAAAAAAATTTGGTCGTCATTTCTCCCTTTGGTCCCCACTTGTGAGAATATGGCAAATTTTTTTTTTCAATTTTGCCTAAAGTCCCACCTAAAGTCCGGCACCTAGTTTCATCCTCTACGACCAGTTTTTCATCGGAAATTATGCCAAAGGTCCCCCTTTGGCGGAATTGAAAAAAAAATTTGGTCGTCATTTCTCCCTTTGGTCCCCCCTTGGGAGAATATGGCAAAAAATTTTGTTTTTCGATTTTGCCTATAGTCCCATCTTTTGACAATACGGCACCTAGTTTCATCCTCTACGACCAGTTTTTCATCGGAAATTATGCCAATGGTCCCCCTTTGGCGAAATTGAAAAAAAAAATTTAGTCGTCATTTCTCCCTTTGGTCCCCTTTTGTGAGAATATGGCGAAACAATTTTTTTTTTCAATTTTGCCTATAGTCCCACCTTTTGACAATACGGCACCTAGTTTCATCCTCTACGACCAGTTTTTCGTCGGAAATTATGCCAAAGGTCCCCCTTTGGCGAAATTGAAAAAAAAAATTTGGTCGCCATTTCTCCCTTTGGTCCCCCCTTGTGAGAATATGGCAAAAAATTTTTTTATCGGTTTTACCTATAGTCCCACCTTTTGACAATACGGCACCTAGTTTCATCCTCTACGACCAGTTTTTCATCGGAAATTATGCCAAAGGTCCCCCTTTGGCGAAATTGAAAAAAAAAATTTGGTCGTCATTTCTCCCTTTGGTCCCCCCTTGTGAGAAGATGGCGAAACCATTTTTTTTTCAATTTTGCCTATAGTCACGCCTATTAACAATACGGCACCTAGTTTCATCCTCTACGACCAGTTTTTCATCGGAAATTATGCCAAAGGTCCCCCTTTGGCGAAATTGAAAAAAAAAATTTGGTCGTCATTTCTCCCATTGGTCCCCCCTTGGGAGAATACTTTGAAAATTTGGTCGTCTTTTTTTCCTTTGGTCCCCCCTTGTGAGAATATGGCGAAAATTTTTTTTTTTCAATTTTGCCTATTGTCCCACCTTTTGACAATACGGCACCTAGTTTCATCCTCTACGACCAGTTTTTCATCGGAAATTATGCCAAAGGTCCCCCTTTGGCGAAATTGAAAAAAAAAATTTGGTCGTCATTTCTCCCTTTGGTCCCCCCTTTGGAGAATATGGCGAAAATTTTTTTTTTCAATTTTGCCTATAGTCCCACCTTTTGACATTACGGCACCTAGTTTCATCCCCTACGACCAGTTTTTCATCGGAAATTATGCCAAAGGTCCCCCTTTGGCGAAATTGAAAAAAAAAATTTGGTCGTCATTTCTCCCTTTGGTCCCCCCTTGGGAGAATACGGTGAAAATTTGGTCGTCATTTTTCCCTTTAGTCCCCCCTTGTGAGAATATGGCGAAAAATTTTTTTCAATTTTGCCTATAGTCCCACCTTTGACAATACGGCACCTAGTTTCATCCTCTACGACCAGTTTTTCATCGGAAATTATGCCAAAGGTCCCCCTTTGGCGAAATTGAAAAAAAAAATTTGGTCGTCAATTCTCCCTTTGGTCCCCCCTTTGGAGAATACGGCGAAAAATTATTTCTTTCAATTTTGCCTATAGTCCCACCTTTTGACAATACGGCACCTAGTTTCATCCTCAACGACCAGTTTTTCATCGGAAATTATGCTAAAGGTCCCCCTTTGGCGAAATTGAAAAAAACTTGGTCGTCATTTTCCTTTGGTCCCCCTTGTGAGAATATGGCGAAAAATTTTTTCAATTTTGCCTATAGTCCCACCTTTGACAATACGGCACCTAGTTTCATCCTCTACGACCAGTTTTCATCGGAAATTATGCCAAAGGTCCCCTTGCGAAATTGAAAAAATTTGGTCGTCATTTCTCCCTTTGGTCCCCCCTTGTGAGAATATGGCGAAAAATTTTTTTTTTCAATTTTGCCTATAGTCCCACCTTTTGACAATACGGCACCTAGTTTCATCCTCTACGACCAGTTTTTCATCGGAAATTATGCCAAGGTCCGCCTTTGGCGAAATTGAAAAAAAAAATTTGGTCGTCAATTCTCCCTTTGGTCCCCCCTTGTGAGAATATGGCGAAAAATTTTTTTTTTCAATTTTGCCTATAGTCCCACCTTTTGACAATACGGCACCTAGTTTCATCCTCTACGACCAGTTTTTCATCGGAAATTATGCCAAAGGTCCCCCTTTGGCGAAATTGAAAAAAAAAATTTGGTCGTCATTTCTCCCTTTGGTCCCCCCTTTGGAGAATATGGCGAAAATTTTTTTTTTTCAAATTTTGCCTATAGTCCCACCTTTTGACAATACGGCACCTAGTTTCATCCTCTACGACCAGTTTTTCATCGGAAATTATGCCAAAGGTCCCCCTTTGGCGAAATTGAAAAAAAAATTTGGTCGTCAATTTTCCCTTTGGTCCCCCCTTGTGAGAATATGGCGAAAATTTTTTTTCAAATTTTGCCTATAGTCCCACCTTTTGACAATACGGCACCTAGTTTCATCCTCTACGACCAGTTTTTCATCGGAAATTATGCCAAAGGTCCCCTTTGGCGAAATTGAAAAAAATTTGGTCGTCATTTCTCCACTTTGGTTCCCCCTTTGGAGAATATGGCGAAAATTTTTTTTTTTCAAATTTTGCCTATAGTCCCACCTTTTGACAATACGGCACCTAGTTTCATCCTCTACGACCAGTTTTTCATCGGAAATTATGCCAAAGGTCCCCTTTGGCGAAATTGAAAAAATTTGGTCGTCATTTCTCCTTTGGTCCCCTGGAGAATACGGTGAAAATTTGGTCGTCATTTTTCCCTTGGTCCCCCTGTGAGAATATGGCGAAAAATTTTTTTTCAAATTTTGCCTATAGTCCCACCTTTTGACAATACGGCACCTAGTTTCATCCTCTACGACCAGTTTTTCATCGGAAATTATGCCAAAGGTCCCCCTTTGGCGAAATTGAAAAAAAAAATTTGGTCGTCATTTCTCCCTTTGGTCCCCCCTTGTGAGAATATGGCGAAAAATTTTTTTTTCAATTTTGCCTATAGTCCCACCTTTTGACAATACGGCACCTAGTTTCATCCTCTACGACCAGTTTTTCATCGGAAATTATGCCAAAGTCCTTTGGCGAAATTAAAAATTTGGTCGTCATTTCTCCCTTGGTCCCCTTTGGAGAATATGGCGAAAATTTTTTTTCAAATTTTGCCTATAGTCCCACCTTTTGACAATACGGCACCTAGTTTCATCCTCTACGACCAGTTTTTCATCGAATTATGCTAAAGGTCCCCTTTGGCGAAATTGAAAATTGGTCGTCATTTCTCCTTGGTCCCCCTTGGAGAATACGGTGAAAATTTGGTCGTCATTTTCCCTTTGGTCCCCCCTTGTGAGAATATGGCGAAAAGTTTTATTTTCAATTTTGCCTATAGTCCCACTTTTGACAATACGGCACCTAGTTTCATCCTCTACGACCAGTTTTTATCGGAAATTATGCTAAGGTCCCCTTTGGCGAAATTGAAAAAAATTTGGTCGTCATTTCTCCCTTTGGTCCCCCTTGTGGAGAATATGGCGAAAAATTTTTTTTTCAATTTTGCCTATAGTCCCACCTTTTGACAATACGGCACCTAGTTTCATCCTCTACGACCAGTTTTTCATCGGAAATTATGCCAAGGTCCCCCTTTGGCGAAATTGAAAAAAAAATTTGGTCGTCATTTCTCCCTTTGGTCCCCCCTTGTGAGAATATGGCGAAAAATTTTTTTTTTCAAATTTTGCCTATAGTCCCACCTTTTGACAATACGGCACCTAGTTTCATCCTCTACGACCAGTTTTTCATCGGAAATTATGCCAAAGGTCCCCCTTTGGCGAAATTGAAAAAAAATTTGGTCGTCATTTCTCCTTTGTCCCCCTTGGGAGAATACGGTGAAAATTGGTCGTCATTTTTCCTTTGTCCCGTGAGAATATGGCGAAAAATTTTTTTCAATTTTGCCTATAGTCCCACCTTTTGACAATACGGCACCTAGTTTCATCCTCTACGACCAGTTTTTCATCGGAAATTATGCCAAAGGTCCCCTTTGGCGAAATTGAAAAAAAATTTGGTCGTCATTTCTCCTTTGGTCCCCCTTGTGAGAATATGGCGAAAAATTTTTTTTCAAATTTTGCCTATAGTCCCACCTTTGACAATACGGCACCTAGTTTCATCCTCTACGACCAGTTTTTCATCGGAAATTATGCCAAAGGTCCCCTTTGGCGAAATTGAAAAAAATTTGGTCGTCATTTCTCCCTTTGGTCCCCCTGAGAATATGGCGAAAATTTTTTTGAATTTTTGTCACTGAGATACGGCAAATTCATCTCGAATTTCTTTTGAAGTTTCGCAGGGGTCCCTTGAAATTGATTGGTCGTCATTTTCCCTTGGTCCCCCTTGTGAGAATATGGCGAAAAATTTTTTTTTCAATTTTGCCTATAGTCCCACCTTTTGACAATACGGCACCTAGTTTCATCCTCTACGACCAGTTTTTCATCGGAAATTATGCCAAAGGTCCCCCTTTGGCGAAATTGAAAAAAAAAATTTGGTCGTCATTTCTCCCTTTGGTCCCCCCTTTGGAGAATATGGCGAAAAATTTTTTTTTTCAAATTTTGCCTATAGTCCCACCTTTTGACAATACGGCACCTAGTTTCATCCTCTACGACCAGTTTTTCATCGGAAATTATGCCAAAGGTCCCCTTTTGGCGAAATTGAAAAAAAAAATTTGGTCGTCATTTCTCCCCTTGGTCCCCCCTTGTGAGAATATGGCGAAAATTTTTTTTTTCAAATTTTGCCTATAGTCCCACCTTTTGACAATACGGCACCTAGTTTCATCCTCTACGACCAGTTTTTCATCGGAAATTATGCTAAAGGTCCCCCTTTGGCGAAATTGAAAAAAAAATTTGGTCGTCATTTCTCCCTTTGGTCCCCCCTTGTGAGAATATGGCGAAAAATTTTTTTTTTCAAATTTTGCCTATAGTCCCACCTTTTGACAATACGGCACCTAGTTTCATCCTCTACGACCAGTTTTTCATCGGAAATTATGCCAAAGGTCCCCCTTTGGCGAAATTGAAAAAAAAAATTTGGTCGTCATTTTTCCCTTTGGTCCCCCCTTGTGAGAATATGGCGAAAAATTTTTTTTTTCAAATTTTGCCTATAGTCCCCCTTTTGACAATACGGCACCTAGTTTCATCCTCTACGACCAGTTTTTCATCGGAAATTATGCCAAAGGTCCCCTTTTGGCGAAATTGAAAAAAAAAATTTGGTCGTCATTTCTCCACTTGGTCCCCCCTTTGGAGAATATGGCGAAAATTTTTTTTTTTTCAAATTTTGCCTATAGTCCCACCTTTTGACAATACGGCACCTAGTTTCATCCTCTACGACCAGTTTTTCATCGGAAATTATGCCAAAGGTCCCCCTTTGGCGAAATTGAAAAAAAAAATTTGGTCGTCATTTCTCCCTTTGGTCCCCCCTTGGGAGAATACGGTGAAAATTTGGTCGTCATTTCTCCCCTTGGTCCCCCCTTTGGAGAATATGGCGAAAATTTTTTTTTTCAATTTTGCCTATAGTCCCCCTTTTGACAATACGGCACCTAGTTTCATCCTCTACGACCAGTTTTTCATCGGAAATTATGCCAAAGGTCCCCCTTTGGCGAAATTGAAAAAAAAATTTGGTCGTCATTTCTCCCCTTGGTCCCCCCTTGTGAGAATATGGCGAAAATTTTTTTTTTCAATTTTGCCTATAGTCCCACCTTTTGACAATACGGCACCTAGTTTCATCCTCTACGACCAGTTTTTCATCGGAATTATGCTAAAGGTCCCCTTGGCGAAATTGAAAAAAATTTGGTCGTCATTTCTCCTTTGGTCCCCCTTTGCAGAATATGGCGAAAATTTTTTTTTTTCAAATTTTGCCTATAGTCCCACCTTTTGACAATACGGCACCTAGTTTCATCCTCTACGACCAGTTTTTCATCGGAAATTATGCTAAAGGTCCCCTTGGCGAAATTGAAAAAAATTTGGTCGTCATTTCTCCTTTGGTCCCCCTTGGAGAATATGGCGAAAATTTTTTTTCAAATTTTGCCTATAGTCCCACTTTTGACAATACGGCACCTAGTTTCATCCTCTACGACCAGTTTTTCATCGGAAATTATGCCAAAGGTCCCCCTTTGGCGAAATTGAAAAAAAAAATTTGGTCGTCATTTCTCCCCTTGGGAGAATACGGTGAAAATTTGGTCGTCATTTTTCCCTTTGGTCCCCCCTTGTGAGAATATGGCGAAAAATTTTTTTTTTCAATTTTGCCTATAGTCCCACCTTTTGACAATACGGCACCTAGTTTCATCCTCTACGACCAGTTTTTCATCGAAAATTATGCCAAAGGTCCCCTTTTGGCGAAATTGAAAAAAAATTTGGTCGTCATTTCTCCTTTGGTCCCCCTTTGGAGAATATGGTGAAAAAATTTTTTTCAAATTTTGCCTATAGTCCCACCTTTGACAATACGGCACCTAGTTTCATCCTCTACGACCAGTTTTTCATCGGAAATTATGCCAAGGTCCCCCTTTGAGAAATTGAAAAAAATTTGGTCGTCATTTCTCCCTGGTCCCCCTTTGCAGAATATGGCGAAAAATTTTTTTCAATTTTACCCTACTGTCCCCCTTTTGACAATACGGCACCTAGTTTCATCCTCTACGACCAGTTTTTCATCGGAAATTATGCCAAAGGTCCCCCTTTGGCGAAATTGAAAAAAAAATTTGGTCGTCATTTCTCCCTTGGTCCCCCTTGGGAGAATACGGTGAAAATTTGGTCGTCATTTTTCCTTTGATCCCCTGTAGAATATGGCGAAAATTTTTTTTTCAAATTTTGCCTATAGTCCCACCTTTTGACAATACTGGCACCTAGTTTCATCCTCTACGACCAGTTTTTCATCGGAGAATTATGCCAAAGGTCCCCTTTGGCGAAATTGAAAAAAATTTGGTCGTCGGTTCTCCCTAGGTCCCCCTCTTGCGAGAATATGGCGAAAATTTTTTTTCAAGTTTTGCCTATAAGTCCCATATTCGACAATACGGCACCTAGTTTCATCCTCTACGACCAGTTTTTCATCGAGAAATTATGCCAGAGGTCCCCACTTGGCGAAATTGAAAAAAATTTGGTCGATCATTTCTCCCTTGGTCCCCTTTGGCAGAATACGGCGAAAGTTTTCTTCGATCATGTTTTCTGCCTAGTGATCCCGCCATTTCCTGAGACATATGGTCACGATAAATTTTTCCATTTACGAAATTATGACAGTTTTCTATAGTCCCACCTTATGACAATACGGCACCTAGTTTTCATCCTCTACGACCAATTTTTTCATCAGTTGCCTTAAATTATGCTCAAAGGATCCCCTTTGGCGAAATTGAAGAAAATTTGGTCGTCATTTCTCCGCTTTGGTCCCCTTAGAGAATATGGCGAAAATTTTTTTCAAATTTTGCCTATAGTCCCACCTTTTGACAATACGGCACCTAGTTTCATCCTCTACGACCAGTTTTTCATCGGAAATTATGCCGAAAGGTCCCCCTTTGGCGAAATTGAAAAACATGATGTCTGGTCGTCATTTCTCTGCCATTTGGTCCCCCTTGTGAGAATATGGCGAAAATTTTTTTCAATTTTTGTCTATAGTCCCACTCTTTGAACAATACTGGCACCTGAGTTTTCTGATCCTGCTACGACCAGTTTTTCATCGGAAATTATGCTAAAGGTCACCCCTTTGGCGAAATTTGCAAAGAATTTCGGATAGCGAAAATTTTTTCAAATTTTGCCTACGCCAATAATGCGGCACCTGGTCTCGTCCTCCCGTTACCTCGGAGAATATGGCGAAAATTTTTGTCGATGATCTTTGATCGTCATTTCCTGGTTTCCCCTGCGAGAATACGGCGAAAATTTTGTATCAAATTTGCCTATGGTCCACCTGTGGCAATGCGTTGCTCTAGTTTCCAGATCCTCTGTAGACCAGTTTGTTCATCGGAATTATGCCAAATGGTCCCACATTTTGGCCGAAATTGAAAACGAACAATTTGGTCGTCATTTCTCCCCTTTGGTCGCGTCCCTTTGGATGAATATGATGAAAAATTTTTTTCAGAATTTTGCCTATAGTCCCACCTTTTGACAATACGGCACCTAGTTTCATCCTCTACGACCAGTTTTTCATCGGAAATTATGCTAAAGGTCTCCCTTTGGCGAAATTGAAAAAATTTGGTCGTCATTTCTCCTTTGGTCCCCCTTGGGAGAATACGGTGAAAATTTGGTCGTCATTTTTCCCTTTGGTCCCCCCTTGTGAGAATATGGCGAAAATTTTTTTTCAATTTTGCCTATAGTCCCCCTTTTGACAATACGGCACCTAGTTTCATCCTCTACGACCAGTTTTTCATCGGAAATTATGCCAAGGTCC
>JASCZW010020235.1:0-12573 GCA_034211315.2 Aedes japonicus | reverse complement strand
TTTCGTCAAAACTCGTTCGTATAGTAATCGTGCTCGCTTTTTTGGCCCCACTAAATTTCTGTTTTCAAGGGGAGCGTTCCGGATGTTTACTCACCTAAAAAGACTTATATCCTTCACTTGAAAGGATGTTACGCACAGTGGAAAAGTTGGAATCGTATTTCTTTGTCAAATCACGTGTGGAGACACCTGGGTTGCATTTCACGTACCTCAACACCTTTCTGCTGAGCTCTTTGTCCCGCTGTGCTGCGCTGTGCTCTATCCACACTCAGAGTATCCTTGTAACGTTTGATTACAAGACACACCGTTGACTTTGGGAATTTTAACACTTCTGTTATTTTTTAAACAGACCACGAAGGATTCTCTAGATGTTTGTGCACAATTAATTTTCTTTCCTCAAGTTCCATGATCCGTAATTTCAAGATGCGTCGATCAATCGAGAAAACCGTTTCACCAATTTCTTCGTCAATAAAACATCAACAAATGCCTATCAAACGTGTTTTTGTTCCAACTACCAAGGACACGGTGGTGTATTAACAAGGCGTCCAGATTTACTTTGAATCGAGCTTTATAATGTTCTCTCTTAGCAGTAAATAAAAAACATTATTGTGAATCTTGGTGAGTGCGAGCTTTTGGAGTGGAATAGCTGTACTTGTTGCGAGAATATGGCAGAAGAGAAAGAATAGCAATTTCCATTTAATTCAGCTACCTTCATCGCTTATCCTGACAGACACGCGTCTTTCGTCTACAGTGAGAAGAGTTCTTCAGTGTTGTGTACTTCGAGTTCATGAAACTGAAGAATTCTGAAGGATAAGCAATAAAGATAGTTGCACCTAAATGGAAATTATTAATCTTTCATCTCATTTTCTCGTAATATTATTATCATTAATCACCAAGCCAGGAAGCGCAGTGTTGCCCGAAGCACTGCTCATCAGTCTCTGCATGCGTCCTTTTGCGATTGTTTTAAAGATGTTTGCTTTGAGATATCCTTTTCACGGCGCCGGCAAACTGCAGTCAGCAGGTCGAGCCTAGGAGGATCGGTTCGGAGGACTCGTGAGTTTCGGCGTATTGAACTCCATTGGTGTCGTATGGTTCATGGCTGCGGTATTGAACTTTAATGGTGTGCTCTCTAGTAATGCACACATTTAAAGTCAGTCAAGTAAGCGGAGAACGGTGTGCTCGATACAAGTCTGTTGAGCTCTTTGCCCAAGTTCCAATACTAACATTTTTTCTGCAGCAACTTTCCAACGATGTTTTAGGTTATTGTCTTGTTGAAAGATCCAATATTGCTGGCAAAGTTCTTATATAGCGCACGGCACCATGACGGCCATTGATACGTATCTAATGGTTCAACGCCTATTAGGCAAGGCCGCTAAGGGTCCGGCTTATGAGAGACCCTGGCGGGCGACGAGTCCTAAGGTGTGGAGGTACGCGTCCCTCATCTCGCCATGGTGACGATTCAGGGTGAAAACCTGGATGCAGATCACCGAGGTGGTCGAAGATCTCCATTGCACTAAAGGAACAGAGCAAGGTCGATGTTGCCGCTGAAGAAAGATATAGGGTAAGGGGATGTTATGTTAGCCCAGCTCCTTCATTCAGCCTATGTACCAAATGTGTCATTAATTTAGCGATAATCAACAAAATCATGTTGCTTTGAGCATGATAGATGTAATTCGAAACAATGGAGACAATATTTATCATCTTATAGTTGTTCACTTCTGCGTAATTTTCGGTTTCTTGAACGTTTGGGGCATCTTGATTTCACTGGTTATGCTGAACAGATGATCTACACAATCTACAAGTGATCTAAATTTAGCTTAATTGAATCGATTAAGCAAGTAATACAGTCTGGATAGTGCAGAACATAGTTACGCGTTACAAACTAACTGTTCACCATAGCTAAAAAAACAATGATTTTACAAGAAAATCGTAGACCCAATGTTGGGTTACATATTTTTTTGTATGTTCCCAACTACGGCCTGTTGTATCAATTACGTAGTAAAATGGTTGTTATTGGTAAAATTTCAAGTAGAAACGCATGAATTTGCGGTTGTTTATATTCAAATGGTTCATCTAAACACAAATGGAAGAGACAAAATCATTGTATAGTGAATTATAATGTTTTCATTATTGAATGGCTGATAAATCATGTATGAACATCACTTCAGTTTTTCGAGGTAGTTTTACTTTAGTTTGTGTAGTGGAATGTTGTATTAAGTAAATCCAGTACAGCTTAGAATGCCTTAATTCATAAAATTAGAAAAAATAACCGTATAAAGACTGCATTTAGTAATAAATTCATCAGAATGGGACGAAGTTGCATCCACGAATAGACCCAATTTGGTGCCTATAGACCGACATTAAATCCGCATCCCTCGAAAGTTTATGGCATTATAAAAATAGTTGTGTATCTTTTAGTGATACATGCTACCAAATGTCTTATCAAACTTATCTTTGCAAGTGTATAACTAGTTGAATCTACGACTTACAGCTTAAAAACTTAATGAGTTATAATGAAAAATGTGATAACTGGTTGCATAATTAGCTAGGTCGAGGGACACATACGCTTTATACGCACGATTGAATATTAAGAAAAAAAAAATTGTTTAGGGAAATTTTATTTTGGTTTCGTGAATAATTTCTCTATAATGTTCTTTCCCAGCAGTAAATGAAAAATATTATTGTTAATCTTGGTGAGTGCGAGCTTTTCAGTGGAATATATACTTGTAACGAGAAAATGAGAAAGAAGGATTAGTAATTTCCGTTGAATTCCAACTACTTTTTTGCTTATCCTGACAGATCGCGCATTTCGTCTATAATGCGCAGACTTCTTTAGTGTCGTTTTACTTCGAGTATTTGTTCTGGAAGCTAAAGAATTCTGCACATTGTAGACGAGATCCGCATATCTGTCAGGATAAGCAATAAAGATAGTTGGAATGAAATGAAGTCGCAATCCCTCTTCTCATTTTCTCGTTACCAACATTAATCATAAGCCAGGGAACGCACTTTTGTCCAAACGCTGCACATCGGTATCTGTATAGACTACTTCGCAATTGTTTTAAACACTTTTTTTTCAAGCCCGATGCAAATGTGTTGATTGTATTTTCTGCTTTAACATGTTACCTTAGATATGCTTGGTTCAGAGCTAAGAAAGTGTCGGGTAGTCGAGCTTGAGGACAGCTTGGAGGATTCATAAGTTTCGGCACGTATTGGTCTTTATTGGTTTTGTTCCATGCAATTGTTTTTTTTTACATAATGCACAAATGCCAAATCTGGCCAAAACAACACTAGACTATCATGCTTCCTTACACGGGAAAAAATGTGTTATTCTAAACGAGAAAAACTGGTCATGATATCATGAATATGTTGTGTTTTCGTGTTATAAATATACACCTTGTACAATATTCAGTATACCATGAACTATTTTCGCAATGAAGTCATGGCGGCGCAATGAAATCATGAATAAATCGGGTCAAAACCGTAAGCTGAATTCCTGCTATTGAGAACTTTATTCATGAATCCGGCAAATCTACTTTATCGACTCTGGATGTAAACAAAAAAATAAATCCATCGTTAAAATTCGAACCTAGAGTGGATGTGGAGAGCTGTTCTAGTACTTGGTGGATGTACTTACTACGCTATAGTTATTCTTGAAAATACATTTGACAAATGAAGCTGATTACACAACTTAAGATTAGAGGCAAAACAAGACTTCCTAAATTCATGACTCGCATCTGTCATTCCAATCATGAAACCATGAACAAGAGTCACGAATTGAGAAAAAAAAAGATTACAGTTAGTTTAATGATTGTTTGTTCATGAAAACAAGAAACGGATTTGTTTCCGTGTATCAGTGCGCAGTGGTCCAGAATACGATTTTAGCAGGAAAGCTACATTTTCAGCCTAAGCTTGAAATTGTGGAGCAAAATTGTATTTTTTAAGTTGTTTCTAATAACAAGGCGCTTACCCAAGTAGCACACTACGGTCATAATTAGTTGTAGTCACTTGATTTTGACTTAGCAAGTCATATCTATGTTATCTCAACCAAATGGCAACAAGTGTGCTACTAGGGTATTTTTGGTGTGAATGAAAACTGGGGTGCTCCTTATTTTCAGAGAAATCGAAAATCGAATTTTCTATTTGCATAAATAAACCCATGTATTGTTTGGTAAAGTTGTAGATGAAATAATTTTAAGCAACTTTGATTGGGTAACTTTTTCTGTACCTTTCGATATGACCGAACTAGAGCATTTTTTCCTACTTAGGTTAGTGTGCTCCTATGAAAATCAGTTATTTTGCTGTAACATTTTATTTTAAACTTTTCATCCGAGTTGTCTTCTCATTGATTCAAGAACAATAAAATTACAACATATATTCGCATAAAACTGCCTGAGGCAAGTGTTGTGCTTCAGGATCTAATTGATCATACTGCAAAGCACCTAGTTAAGTTCATCAAGTATTGTTGATTGGTTCTTATGTTCGTTGAAATTAAAACTTACTGCTGAAATGAAGTCATTTTTTAAAATTGTAACCTATCTTATTTCAAACAATGTTGCCAACAAAACATTTTTGAAGTTTGTGAATAAACCAAAAGAGATCAATTTTCTGTTTTTTCGTGCTTTTTTTCATTACAACTTGTTGTTCCTAAATGTG
This sequence comes from Aedes japonicus, assembly GCA_034211315.2. Taxonomy (NCBI): domain Eukaryota; kingdom Metazoa; phylum Arthropoda; class Insecta; order Diptera; family Culicidae; genus Aedes; species Aedes japonicus. Next base: position 7,923 of record JASCZW010020235.1, on the reverse strand, counting down.
GTGAAGACTAAATATACGTTATTTCATTCTCCGCGATAGAAATTATCTCGCATATAAATCCATCTGTTGAAGATAAAATAATCGTAAAAGTTGTTGGATTCGAGTATTAGATTAGATCCACACCAGTTTTGGAAAGTCAGATAGAGCATATCGAGAGAAAAATTTCATCTTTTTGTCGTGTACTGTTCCGAGTCAAACCACTTTTTCCCCGTAGTACACTGTATATATGTTTATTTTGGGTGTACACATTCATACCTACAAAAATCTGGTTATTGCCAAAGGATATTCCTGCAAATCTTAAATGAGGAAGTTACAAGTCATGCAAAATAGTTGTTTGAAAATAATTGATTCATTACCACGGGTATAACTTTCGTTTCAACTTTATATCCTTCCCACGCATGCACAGAAATTTAGTTTAACAAGCGTGTAAAATGTACCCTCGTTTAGTTCCAAACCAAAGGTGGAGTAAACAACGAATTTGTTTGAAATCTTTCATGTGCCATGCAACAATGTTTGCAATCTTTCATACAACATGCTAGATTCAGGCGTTATTTGGCTTAAATTTTCATGAAATATCGCATTAAATTGTGCAATATCTAGCACCGCCTACTTCGCTCCAAGATTTTCAACGTGGGTGTCCAAAAATAAAAAAAACCTTCTTTCGGTTTCCATCTTTAACATCTCTTTGCTCAAGGAAGGCTTTTCGAGCAATTTTCTGCCAAAATATTCAAACTGATCATAAGCTGCACAGATTAAAAGAAACAATGAATTTTCTGCGTTATCTACTGCACATAAGAGGAATGCTAGATTTGGCAGAAAATAGTGGGATATTTCATGGAAATTTAAGCAAGATAACGCCTGAATCTGGCCTATTGTATGAAAGATTGCCAACAATTTCGTTGATCACGCCCGTTTGGCTTGGAATTAAACGAGGGGATATCTTACGTGCCTGGAAAAATTCATTATTTTTTTCTGTGTATAAGAATATGAAAAGTGCGTCCAGTTTTAAGTGGATCGAGCTCTTGAACCAAATATCTAATAAATCTAGCTAAAAGAAAAAAATCCGTGTTCAAGGTACAATCCATAAGCAAATTCACTAAATCTCTTACAATCCAATCTTCAACACCTCACCCTCTCTGAGAACATCAGAACATCCTTCGAAGAGTCCGTCCCAATCCACCCAATCCGAACAGGTCAATGCCTCGCACATCCTAAAACCATCATCTCTTCATCGTAAAACCGTTCGAAATCCGTACGGATCACCTCTACAAACGGATAGGATTGAACAAATCGCTCACGTATTTCGGTCGCTGTCGAAGTGTCGATCACCGAACTCTCCCGGCCAAGAAGTGCCTATGTTTTGTGTGTATTTCGCAGGAGCCGTTAGTGCTTTTTTTATTTTGTTTTTCATTTTCTGTTTACGCTCTGCCTTTCTACACCTCTCCACTAGCAAGCGGTATCCACTTTGCAGATTCCTCCGATAGGCACGGTTTTGCATACTGATGATCCTCGCCAACCTTGATGTTTAGCATTCCGCTAACACTGCGAGGAATGATAATAACCTTAATTTCGTGACAAGCCTTAGCGACACGCCTGGATCAGCGATTTTCTACTTTACCATCAGGGACGCGTTTTGCTAGGCAAACAAGATTTTTTCGCTTCCTGGAACATGATCTTCCGCCTGGTGATGGATCGACTCAAAACAACATTTCGGCTATTTTGATAAAAGATGCGTTTGTATGACGTGATCGAAGAAAACCGTTATCGTGACGAATGTTACATTTCGGCCCAGTTTGGCACCAATTTGCCCTGAATGTCCTTGAAATTACACAGTGTTGCAGGGTAATTTTCACTAATCAAACCGAGCCACTCGGACAGCATCATTCCGAGCTGAAGGCAATTATCATCATCTGACGTTTAGATTGGCTCGTTTCACGAAGACGAGCACGACGACGACGACGACGACAGCGGTAATTGTTTGGGTTTCTACTGATTTGAATCGAGAGCGAGTTGAAGACGGCGGCCGTCAAACACGCATTGGGCCCCGAAGAGCGTGGCGAGGCTTGCGAAAAAATGAAACTGATTGTGTTGTGCATTGCCCCAGCCCCAGCAGCAGCCGTTGTAGGTATCTCCATCTCGACATAGTAGGCTGGGTAAAGGGGATGTTTTGATTGATTCCAAGCAGCACGTGGAGCAGCACGGAGATCGTGTTATGTAAAAATGTTGATTTAGGAGGCAATTCGATACACTGTTGGGAGGCTGCTGCTGGGAAGTTTAGCTAGTTTAATTATTTCAAATATCACTACGAGCTCCGAGACAGTCCCATCGTAGGTCAAAGCGTGGTGTCAAAACCGTCACTGTCATTCTCAATTGAGGCTTCGCGTTTCGGAAATGTTTGGAAAACAATATTTCTAGTTTTGATTTTCACATTACCGTGCATATGAAAAAGAGCAAAGAGCAACCAATGACGTCGTCAATGCGTATGCTGTTTTCCACTGCCATACAGTTCAATAACCGTTTAACTCTCTCGAACGTCAGATCAGCGTGATGCTTGATGTTATTGCGTTCCGTACGGCTCTTGCCACTGCCAACTCTTTTTTTTTTCAGTAAATCTCATCGATTCTCAACCGAATTGCTACGGTTGTTTCTTCTGCTTTTAGGCCTTTCCAATTCGACTGCGAAAAGAAAGGAAGGGAAGGTTTCTATTACCTGTCCATCAATCCCATTTTGCACTACTATGTAAATTTACATTAGCATCATTCTAATCTAGGAAAGTTCTCCTCACTTCCATCACAATTCTCATCGGGTTGAGAAAAAAAAGCAGCAGCAAAATAATGATAGTTCTTTGATTTAAGTCGACGGGGTATGGGAGGGATAATGGCAAAGTATTTCATTGAACTTCATTAAAAAGCAATAGGATTGTTTTCGTGGCTATATGATCATTAAAGAAATTCTCCACTGGTTTTGCTAGCTTTTATATTCACCTGAAGGTATAACATTAGTAATATTGTCTACATATTTCTGGCAGTTGATGCGGGTTAAGATCAAGAATACATTAATTTTGGTTATGTAAAATTGTTTTAATCTTGTTTATAAAAAAAAGTTCTATTGTTGATCAATTTCAATAGCTGTGGAATTGTGTTATAAACAGAAGCAGGTAGAACTGGGTTATGGAAGTCCGTAGTTCACACAGGCGTCGTATTGGTCAAACGTAACACAGATAAAAAGAAGCATCGAATATTCTGCATTATCTAATGCACATAAAAGTGGTTCATTATCTTCAGGAAACCCTGTGGAATCAGCACCCCGGAGACTTGTTATTTAATCAACATATAATTGAGGCATAAAGAAAACGTTTGATTTTATAAATTACCCTTGACTTTTGTTGAATGCATTGATGATATCCTCGTCCAAAAAATGATCTTCAAAGATGACACAACTATCCGGATGATTGTCTGTATTACAAAAACTTTTCCAGGCAGCTGTATCTCTGTTCAAAATACCAAGAAGTGCTAAAGTTGATGCTAAAATAATATTGCAAATACCTGTGAGGCTCGACAATTTGGAAGAAGTATTTCTTTCCTGCGTTGAAAGTGCTCAAACATCCCCCTCAAACACAACAGGTTTTGCGTCCCATTTTCAACAGAATAAGCAAATTCTGACAGAAACAAACGTTTCAATGCCTACTACTGATGTTGAGCATCAAAAGTATAGCTAAAACAAATACAAATCAATACACTCACACCGACGATGGCTCACTTGAGTTCACACATACATATTCGCTTCGAACATGTCGACTGAATCAAAGAGGGAGCTGTGTGTCTTGTTATTGGCGGTCTTGGCTATTAGGCTTGTGACATTTTACGCACGCACACTACAGCGCCATTTAGATCAAGGAGTGCAAGTAAGAAGTAAAATCAATTGATGGAAAATAAACCGTTCTCTGCATGTTCCAGAAAGGGGAAGGTGATTAAACGTCAAAAAGCCTTATCCCGGCATGGTTGCCAGATTCAAATTTTCATTCTTTTTAATTTTCCATCAAGCACTTCACTGAGTGTTTTCATGTCATTATTGGTTTATTCCGTTTTATTTCGATTTCCTTTCAAATAAGTGTGCCCTTCCGTTGAGTCATATATCAGTTATTCACACAAATCACGTACTCTCAAAAATGCTGCTGATTTAGTTGCCTTGAGAGTATTTCTTTTACTCGCTAATAATGAATGATAAGGAATGATAGCGAAATAAAAAAGGTGGTGCCGACAATATTTACACTTCCTTGAGGAGTTTCGCGATTTTCAAAATCACTTTCTAGCCATTCTGACTAATCCAAAAAATATAATTTATAAGAAAGTATTGACTAAAAGTTGCCAAGCGTCATAAGCTAAGGTGCAACATGGTTGATTTGTCAGAGATGATTCATTCATGCCGTCAAATAATGCGGTGTCTCATAACATCACCTGGTCACGAGCCTATCCAGATGATTCAGCTCCAGGGTTGTTTATTTTCAACCCGAAGCCCGGATGTTTATCAGATAACTAACGATCTGACGAAAGGATTCTCGGCAGTAAATTAAATTAAGTCGTTGTGTCTAACCTGGAACAGGCTAACGAGATTTCTGTCTCTCAGTTTTTACACTCGAGTACAGGGTTGCCACATGCACAGATTCATCTAGATTGACACAGATTTTTTTCAATTTTTTCACACAGATACACTAATTTTGTTTTTTTTTTCGCACAGATATCTGTATGTGAAGATTACAGATTTTAGAGAAAAAACCAAGATTCCTAAGATTTTTGGCAATTGCTAGTCCACTCAAAAATCTCAATTTCAAAATATGAGTATAGTTTAGGATCCAACTTTTTATCAATACTACTTTCAGTGTGCTGGTTTAGGCCCACAAAGCAAAATAAAATAATTGACACTGACACTACAGTGACAGATGACAGTCTGAAGTCAGTTTATGTGTGTGCCCCCGAATGATTTCTCTAATCATTTTTTGAGATAATTTTTGAAGAAAATTTGATAGAATTTCTCAAAGATTCTCAGACATTCCTTTGGATATTCCTTCTGGCGTTTCTGTAGGTATTCTTCCGACGTTTTTAGGTATTCGTCCAGGGATTTTTTCAGGAGTTACTTCTGGCATAGAAGTTTTTTTTACTTCTGGCAGCAGTGTTTTTTTAACATTCTTGTAATGAAATATTTGGAGGAATCCCTGATCTTGTAAAGTTTTGTGATTTTACAGGAATTTCTTGAGGATACCTGAACGAATTACAGAAAAACTTAACGGTTATTCTTGAATAAATTCCTGGATTTGTTGATCTTAGAAGAATTGTGTGCATGAATTCCATTATCTCATATATTTGATTCTTATCTGTAAAAATTTCACAATGGTTTTTTTTTTGTGAAATTATTTTTCAAATTTTGTCTAGGATGTCTGTAAAGATTCTTGCATATAATCCTCCAGATATTACTTCAATATTTTTTTCAGGTATTCCGTTGGAAAAGTGTTTGTTTCAAAGTCTCGCAAACTTTGCATAACTTCTTTCACTTATTTCTGCAAAAATACTATTCTTCTAATTTAGAAGTATTTTGATGCATTTATCCAGAGGAATATTGGGAAGTTAGAATAATGTTCTACATTGTTATTTTTCCTATTAGAAGCATAGTTATTTCGAAAGTGATTTTTTGTTAGCTGTAATATAATCGTGCAGTGCGCAAGTCTATACATATTTTGCGCAATTAATAAACAGTTCCAGATCGATTACAAAAAAAAGGTTTGTGGGCTTTGGATTAGATAGAGCTTAGGTAATGATGGGATCTCACCGATCTGTCAAGAAGCTGCTGAATTGTGACTGTCCTCATTTGATATTTATCGAATTTTTATGCCACTTTCTTGCTCTTTGTGCAAGTTACGCATGCAAAAATGTGCAAGTGTACTTGGAACAAATGATGCGATATATCTTTCATTACTTGTCCTGCAGCCCCAAATGACCCAAGAAATTCCAGATGACACAGTTTTGCACCTGTATGCCACCAGATAGTTATCGTTGGAGACAGTTTCAAAATGGAATATGGAACGGTTTTCGGAGCTCGTGTTGTTTTTTCGCGTTCTAATCCTGAGACAACGGTATGATTGTTGTCATCATAATGAGCCGATGACGCAGCCCCTACTTCACTTCTTAGGCTAATTATTGGCTCTTATCAACAAAGCAAATCGTATCTTCCAGTCAAAATCTACGGAATTCCTGCCATTTTTTAATTAGCTGAGGTCTCGTTGATGGTGCTCCTTGCCAATTTTTGTGGGGATGATTGCCTAAAACACCTGACGGACTTAGGGGTTTCAGATTTCAAGAAACGTCTTCGTAAAAGTCGAACATATACATTGTTGATTGTTTTATTCCATTCTGATACTGTTCTCCTATGCAAGCAGATGGGATATACGAACTCCCATTACAGCATTAAGGCACGCTGCTCCAACTGCGGGGATAAAATGATCATAGCGCCTATGCATACAGCACTCTGAAATGTGCTTTCTCTAAAGGGAACTCCTCTAATACAAATCCCATAGCTCTTCTGTCGCAGATGACGAGTCTGACTTTCATTTGGCTGAAGAGAGGACATCAATCAGCTTACCGGAAGGTACTTCAAGGAAGTGAAAACACATCCATCCACGGAACGTTGCTGAACAGAAGCCGAAATCAGCCTGCCCATTTCAAGGAAAGATGGAAAAAAGGAAACTCCAATTCTTCCTATCTCTTCCGGGGACATCTAAAACCCCTGATGCCCCAATTTTAAGAACAGGAGCATCTTCCTCGACAGAGCTGTTCTTATTTGATGCCATTGTCAAACCTTGTACCTTGAAAGTTCTGACCTTCTTAAAGCCATTCTTCTGGCAATGCTTTTCACAGCGAAAGATTTTTGGAGCAATTGGCAATGAAGAGGTCCCTCCTTGCAGCTATCACTTTCTTCGATGAATAATTTTCCATATGAGATCGGGTTTCGGTCACTGTTCTGCAGTGGAAGGTTTCAATATAATTCGTCATTGGCGTGGGGATTCACGTGGAGGAGAAGTACGTTTGGGGATCAAAATGTGCTACCCCTTCTATAGAGTGAATTTTCCTCCAATTCGGATATTGAAGTTGTCATACCAGGCATGTCACATGTTACCTGTTTTAAAAAATAAAAGCCTTTGCATTGCCTTTATTCCTCCTAGAGCCTCCATTAACCAGAAACAACTTTCGGATATTCGTGCGGTTCTTCCCACTACACGCTTGATCATGGGAGCTTTCAGCTCTCGCGGCCAACCGGTCTTCCTTGATATATGTTGCCTGTTTTACAGCTTCAATATAACTGTTCTTAAAAATGAAGAAGTAACGCGTTTGGATGGTACATACTCCATTGGTAGTAGATTAGACCTCACACGTCGTTGGATTGCACATGAAATTGAAGATCCCCACGGTAGTGATCACTTACCCATACAAATTTCGGTTGCCACCGGGTTCAATCCGTCGGAATTCATCAACGTCGCGTATGATCTTACCCGTTACATCGCTTGCATAAAATTCAGAGCAGTAATAGAAGAATTCGTAACGACGGTAGAAGAGCTTCCCCCGCTGGTAGAATATTCTCTTCTCCAGACTGATCATGGATAGCGCGCTTCAAGCTCAAACTCGACTACTTCCAGGAACGTCATTTCGCAGGAAACCTCCTTCCCCATGGTGGGATCAGCAATGATCGTAGGTTTATGAGAAAGTCCGCGGCTCTTAAAGTTTCCGTGGACGTGGAACACCTGTGCGCTTCAAAGTATACAGGGCTCTCGAACGTGAACTTAAGAGTCTCATCAAGGCCAAGAAACGTGGTAACTGACGACGATTCGTGGATTGGCTAAAGGGTGATACGGTCAAAATTTGGTCAAGGGAAAAC
>JASCZW010020234.1:0-12576 GCA_034211315.2 Aedes japonicus | reverse complement strand
ATACCGTGAGATGATATGTTCTGTAAAGTTGTAGAAATTGTTGTTATAAAAAACTTTGTACAACATATTTTTTGTCTAGCTTCAAAGCCTACTGTGATAATTCCGAATTTTAGTAGATAATCGTTTTTCGACTAAAAGTCATTCATTTTAAACTTTTACCAGCTTGCTATGTTCTACAAAGTTGTTTGTTTTGACATTTGCTACAATTTTGTTGAATACACCATAGTTGTATTTCTTCTTGTTTTCATTTTATAGTACATTTTCAGTTAAATTTACGCCATACTATAGGCCTTACAACATGAAATGGAGCACCTGAAAAAAATATGGCATACCATGACTTGATTCAACACACCTTAGAGTACGTTTAAGAAAAATTTGGGAGAGATGATATTTTTCTATCTTTTTTAAAGCTACTTTCTGTAACATAAAATTTTCAATAAAAACATACATCAGGAGCTCAAATAGAATCAAAACACACAGAAATCATGGCTATCTCTGTTCAGTATATGAATATTACCACGTGTTTTCATAGAAAAACGCTTAATAGGATATTGGTTAATTTTTATTAAGTTTCGAGCTTCTTCAGGTAAATCAAACTGTGCCTCACCACGAGTTGTATGTCTGTTGATAAGTGAGATTACGGGATCGGAGGTGAGAAGAAGCCACTTGAAAACGTCTTCCAAACGGACAATACGGTTGAACTTCCTTGCATGCGGTTCCCAAAATTTCCTTAGGGAAGGTCCATTAATTATGTCACGTGGTAGAGGGGATGGGAGGGGGGGGGGTTGGGAAAACGTGACGGTCCTTACAAAAAATATGAAGGTCCATACAAAAAACAAGACAAGGGGGGGGGGCGGGTTTATAAAAAAGTCACTTTTTGTGTGACGTAATTAATGGACGTTCCCTTATGCACTTATTTCTCGTTTGCTGGGCTTCCTCATTCAGCATCCCTAAAGGCAGTGCAGCAATCCTGATAATATCGCTACCGTGCAATAGTAGCTTATGCACTGTAGGAGAAAGCACATGTCAATCTTACAATCCACGATATATCCTAAATGTATCTTAAGCAAATTGTTCAAAAGCTTCTGCTTCAATTTCTCGATTCAGGTTGACGACTTTTAGAAGAATTGCGAATTTCGCTAAAAGGTGTTTATCGAGCCCTGTGATTTCGACAACTGCATTTACTTCGCTAAAAAATCGGCGAGGTGCGTTTCATTGAGTCTCAATCCCAACCTTTCTTTGAGAGCCTGCCGGATTGACATCTGGCGGTTTTTCAAGATCACATTGTCCTTACTGACACGCCACGAAGGCTTAGGCAACGTCAACCGATAGCTGATATTCAACAATTGCTCAATGGTTTGTATTTGAGCGTCATTATGAGAAATATAGCTGGGGCACTACATGTTTGATCTTCTTACCGACCGCAAACAGATGTAATATTGTTGTGAATAAGTTCCTGTCACGTCATTCAGCACCTTCGTATCAACCATTGACAAAACAAGCTTCGCTTAAATCTCCACGCTTACAGAATAAGTTTTCAAGTGGCTTCTTCTCACCTCCGATCCCGTAATCTCACTTATCAACAGACATACAACTCGTGGTGAGACACAGTTTGATTTACCTGAAGAAGCTTGAAACTTAATAAAAATTAACCAATATCCTATTAAGCGTTTTTCTATGAAAACACGTGGTAATATTCATATACTGAACAGAGATAGCCATGATTTCTGTGTGTTTTGATTCTATTTGAGCTCCTGATGTATGTTTTTATTGAAAACTTTATGTTACAGAAAGTAGCTTTAAAAAAGATAGAAAAATATCATCTCTCCCAAATTTTTCTTAAACGTACTCTAAGGTGTGTTGAATCAAGTCATGGTATGCCATATTTTTTTCAGGTGCTCCATTTCATGTTGTAAGGCCTATAGTATGGCGTAAATTTAACTGAAAATGTACTATAAAATGAAAACAAGAAGAAATACAACTATGGTGTATTCAACAAAATTGTAGCAAATGTCAAAACAAACAACTTTGTAGAACATAGCAAGCTGGTAAAAGTTTAAAATGAATGACTTTTAGTCGAAAAACGATTATCTACTAAAATTCGGAATTATCACAGTAGGCTTTGAAGCTAGACAAAAAATATGTTCTACAAAGTTTTTTATAACAACAATTTCTACAACTTTACAGAACATATCATCTCACGGTATTGACCCATAAAAAAGTTAGAGTATACGCCACTCTTGCGTTTAATGCAAGAAAAAAATAATTTCATACAAATTGTAGTACAATAAGTTTGCAACAAGTTCTCAGAAGTAACCAAAGCTCTAATACCACAAATTTTCATTGAAAACTCCATGTCCGCCTAAAGTAGCTTACTGGACCACTGTGCATTGGGGCTTTATCAAGCCTGTTGGTGACGACTAAACTAAATAAATAAATCAGTCTATGAAATGAACAATTAGGCAATCCTGACCGTCAAGTTGCATAGTCGAAATCGATTCAAGATTCTAAATAAGTACATGTTGCTTGAAAATTTTGCAATTATAGTAAATCGATACTGTATGTAATTTTTGAATATCCTTGTTGCAGTTCAAAACCGAACACGTAACAACAATGGATCCTGCTCTAATTCTATAGAGTCATAGTGCATATTGTGCATCAAAAGGGTGTTCCGATCAAAATTTGGTCAAACAGTAATGTGTGTGAGTTGGTCAATGTTTTTATTAATAAGTCAAATTCTTTTTTTTTTCAAGTTCAGTTAATACGGAATACAGGAGAAATATTCAGCTAAGCGTTCTTTTTACCGAATGCGAATTGCCGGGTCTTTTGTTTCACTCTTTGTCCACTTTATTCGTCGCAGAACGCCAGATTGCATTTAACTGTTTCTCGTTCACATCAGCTTTTTGAGTCTTCAAGGTTCCGCTTGACGATGGCCAATATTGTTCGATTGGGCGGAGCTCTGGCCTGTTGGGAGGGTTCTTGTCCTTGGGCACCACTTAAACGTTGTAAGCAGCATACCACTCCATGGCCTTTTTGCGGTAATGGCAAGATGCCAAATCCCCCGCCACACCAGATATTTCTTCGCGAACTTTGACAGTTCAATGTGCTTGAAAATATCTGCCACCTTTCTCCATCCGGCTGCCGTTTGAAACTCCTGTCCAGAAAACTGTTTTAAGTCTGCCTTGGCGTTAGTTTCATCCTCCTGTACCACGCGATCAAACTTCGTCAGCATCGTCGTGTACAACTTTCACGATCGTGCTTTGGCCGATGTGTTTTGCTTATCGTCGCGATTTAAAGTCACCACTTTCTTGTAAGGCGACAGTCCCGCTCGTTTTTTAGCTCTATTCACGGATAAAGGCGCCACTCTCAGCTTCTTTGCGACATCTCGGACGGAGATATTGGGGTTCCGCTCGAAACAGCGCGCATTTTTTTGTCACTGTGGCCTCCGGCTTCCGATTTCCCCCCGATCCAGCTTTCTTAGCTGTCATCAAACGTTCACCGAACACTTTTAATACGTTGGTAACAGTTGATTTAGCCACATTCAACAATTTCGCCAACTTGGCGTGAGAGTAGTTTGGATTTTCGCCATGCACGTGCAAAATGTTGACGCGTTGCTTCTCTTCCTTTGCCAACATTTTGGTAACTGAAGTGCTAATCTCAAAATCAAAAGAGAGGCATGATGCTTCATGCACACATCTTCAAAATGAGGGGTGTACACTTTTTTTTAAATGAACGATGAAAGGAAATGCGTCAAGTTTTAGTCCAAATTTTGATCGAAAAACCCTTTATTCCGTTTTTTAACGGGATGGGAAATCTGCCACAGACTCCTGAAGAACTCAGGGTGTGGGGATGATAGTGCCAACTCCTCAAGCCACTAAAAACCGACCTGTGCCGCTAACCTTGGTCCCCCCGGGACCACCTTTCAGTATTACTTCGGGGAGGGGACTATTGTGCGTTAAGCACCCGCTTGTGTCTAACTGCTTGGCCTCCCTCTGGCCTGTCACTGGTCGTTTCGCAACTTGTCTTGTAGCTCTAAGACAATCTGGGAGGCCACCGTTTCCACCGCGTCCCAAATGTCCTGTTCTTGACACATCCTCTGGACAAGATTGTCCGGTGTCGTGTCCCAACTGCCCACTGCCATCATGCCGTTCCTCGCGTCGTTGAAGCGAGGACAGACGAAGAACAGATGTTTCGCAGTTTCGTCCGCTTCCGTTACCCATGCCGGCCCACCGTACCTCATTATTGACAAGGCGACGCTTGCCAGGAGCCTGCACTTTCTCTTCTGTACCGCTGAGCTGTTCGACATCATGCGAGATGATGACGTTATAGCTGTGGAGGCTTTCTTACAGGCGTAGCCAACGTGACTGGAAAATGACAGCTTGGCGTCGATCATGATCCATAGATACCTCGAAGCTCTATTCGATTCGATTGTGCAGTTACCTGCACTAATCGTTGCATGCTGCTCCGATGTTCGGTTATTAACGACCGTGACCTCAGTCTTGTAGTGCGCTAGCTCCAGTTTCATGGAACTTACCCATCCCTCCACAATGCCAATGGAGTGCGAGGCCGTTAGTTCTACCTCTTCGATGGATTCGCCACATATCTCAAGGGTGATGTCGTCTGCAAACCCGACGATCTTCACCCCGTTCGGAAATTCAAGCCTTAGTACCTCGCCGTACATCTTGTTTCATAGCACCGGGCCCAGGTTCAAACCTTGCAGGACGCCTGCGGTGATCTGAACACGTTTCTGGCCTACCTTTGTGTTGTACACCAGTATGCGATTTTGGAAATAGCTTCCCAGAATCTTGTACAGGTATCCCGGCACGTAAAAACGTTGGAGCGAGTCAGCAATAGCAACCCAACTGGCGCTATTGAACGCATTTCGCACGTCCATGGTGACCACCGCACAGTAGCGAACACCTCTCCTCTTGCGTTGGATTGCCATTTCAGCCGTTTTGGTGACGGACAGAATTGCATCCACCCTTTAAAGGGTGATACGGTCAAAATTTGGTCAAGGGAAAACGCGTGTAAATCGGTGAAATCGTTTATTTAAAAAATCAAATTAAATTTCTTTTTCAAGTTCAATTAGTATAAAATTCAGGAAAAATATTCAGTTAGGCTTCCGCTTTTCCAAATCCGAATTGCCGGGCCTTACGCTTGACCCCTGTCATCAGATTTTGTTCAGCCACCTTGTCCACCTTCTTCGCCGCAGAACGCCAGTTTGCCTTGAACTGCTGCTCGTCCTTAGCAGTTTTTGGTCTTCTTTGGGTTCCGCTTGAGCAATAGCCCAGTATTTCTCTATTGGGCGGAGCTCTGGCGTGTTGGGAGGGTTCTTGTCGCCCGGGAACCACCTGCACGTTGTTGGCGGCGTACCACTCCATGGCCTTTTACCGTAATGGCAAGATGCCAAATCCGGCCAAAACAGTACGGAACAACCGTGTTTCTTCAGGAAAGGCAGCAGACGTTTATTCAAACACTCTTTCACGTAAATTTCTTGGTTGACAGTCCGGAAGCTATGAAAATGCTGCTTTTCAAGCCACAGGTACAGATGGCTTACCAAACCAGATATTTCTTTGCGAACTTTGACAGTTTCGTGTGGCATGAAAATATCTGCTACCTTTCCCCTTCTTTTGCCGTATAAAACTCCTGTCCCGGAAGCTGCTTGTAGTCGGTTTTGACGTAGGTTTCGTCGTCCATTACCACGCAGTCAAACTTCGTCAGCATCGTCGTGTACAGCCTCCGGGATCGCGCTTTGGCCGTCGTATTTTGTTTATCATCGCGATTTGGAGTCACTACCTTCTTGTAAGTCGATAGTCCGGCTCGTTTTTTGGCTCGATGCACGGTTGTAGACGATACACCCAGCTTATTTGCGGCATCTCGGAGAGTTAGGTTAGGGTTTTGCTTGAAACTACCGGCAACTCTCTTTGTCGTCTCAGCGGCTTCCGGTTTTCAATTTCCCCCCGATCCAGACTTCCTGGCTGTCGACAAACGTTCCCCAAACACTTTAATTACATTTGTAACGGTTGATTTGGCAACTTTTAGCGATTTTGCCAACTTTGCGTGCGAGTAGCTCGGATTTTCGCGATGCGCGAGCAAAATTTTGATACGCTGCTCTTCTTGCTTGGACGGCATTTTGACAACTGAAGAGTGAATTCCAAAATCAAAATAGGAGCAACATTCTACACACACACACCCTTCAAAATGAGGGGTGTTCAGGTTTTTTAAATGCAAAATTGAAAGAAATACGTCAAGTTGATATTGACCAAATTTTGACCGTATCGCCCTTTACCAAAGTCGAACCGGTTTTCAGACAAACCGTCTTAGCTCTCCGTGTGCTTTATTAATCTGTTAAGGATAACCCTCTCAAGTACTTTGCCCGCTGTGTCCAACAGGCATGTAGGTCTATATGCCGATAGATCCCCAGGTGGCTTCCCTGCCTTTGGTAGCAGTACTAGAGTCTGGATTTTCTAGGCATCCGGGAAGACGCCCTCGTCCAGGCATCTTTGCATCACTGTACATTCCGGGCACCGGTGAGATAGCCGTCTTGATGGCCATGTTCGGTATACCGTCAGGTCCTGGCACTTTGTTTAGCTTTAACGATTTGCCTATCGCGGTGATTTCCTCGAGCGCTGTATGGCGCATCTGATGTATCATACAATAGAATGCAAGTGGCATCGATTGGTGCAAGTTGTGTTTTCCGGTTTTGAACTGCAACGAGTATGTTTTTGTCCCACGAGAATGTTTTCACCCCACGAGTATGTTTTCATCATTATTTGAGGGTTTCATAACTTTAATTTGGTACCAACAAATCTCAAATCGGTACGCAAATAAAAAGTCTAGTTTTCAAGCGATCTTAATACCCTTCTTTTGGTGTAAGAAGGGTAAAAATGCCTTTAAATTTGGCAAGTTGAGGGTTTTTAAGCTTAGAAAATATTCTATGGTGGTTCGAGACCCCCCTTCTTTTTGTAAGGGGAAGGGGCTCTCATACAAATGAAACACAATATGATAATAATCTCTACTGTTGTATGCAGGAGTTTTTGGGCCGAAGAAGGTTCTTATGATGGCTCCTTCCTCGTCTAGAAGAAGGGGGCTCCCAAACAAATGAAACACTAATTTCTGCGTAGCTTGAGAACTAATGTTCTCAACTAAATCTCTCGTGTGGGGAGGGGGGGGGGGTTCTGCTCTGATTCAAATGAAACAGAAATTTCAACCAAACATAAGAATTTTCCAAGTAACTAAAACACAAAATGTGTATATCTCGAGTAAGCAGCTTGTTCTGATAAAAGTTTGAACCCCCTTTAGTTAAGAATGGGGATGCAAGAGTTACTGTCAGTGCTACATTAAGAAGAAATTGAAGAAGCCCAAGAAGTTAATCAACGGTTATGCAATAGACAAATGCGTTCAAAGAAATAGGATACAGTGTATTTTGAACGATTCACAACGGTCACATAAAAAACACACACTTTAGTTTTATTTTGCAGAAATTACACACAAATATTTTAACAAAACACATTAAAAAAAATGATACGAGCGGCAGTTTATTCGAATTTTCATTTATTAAGTTGCAAGCGTAGCAAGGCTTGCACCGGGTTAAGTTTGTGTTATATCTAACACCCACAATATTTTATATGCTTTTTAATTAATTTGCAATAATGTTTTATTAAATGTGCAATTTGTCAAATTTTCAGCTAAAAATATTGATAATTGACAAAGTTACAGAAGGTATGTGAGTCGCAGAAGAAAAAGACCTATCTGTCAAAGATAAACCTTCTGTAATGGAATACAACCGAATTTACTCGCGTTTACTAGCGATAGTTTATAACAGTATTCAAGTTTTTTTTTTTTTTAAGAAAAAGTGATCAAATGAAGTGCTAATTTATATTTTCCTAGTTTTTTAATAACAATTGTTCTACTAATACGCTCGTAAAAGTGTTTTAAAATAAGTGAAATAAAAAAGTATGTTTATGGAAACTGAGAATTAGCCAGCCCATCATAAGCAAGATAAAAATACATGTGAATCCCTACTTATTTTTATACATCATATGTTCCTTTGGTTCTATTTGCTTATTTCTATTTCTCTGTAATCAGCACATATTCCACGAACCACCCTTAGCCTAAGATCCTGGTATGGAAAGAATCAGTTTCCACGTTTTCCATCACAACACCCACAAATGAATAGCAAAAGAGGAATATATATTTGCTAATGGATTTTTGGATATTCATTCTTGTTATTACTAGAAAGAATAAACATAAAGATGCCATTCAACGTCACCTTTCTCAATCTTGATTACGTCCCATCCTCTAAAAACAGTCCATGCATATCCGATCGAAAACGATACTGTATATTGAAGGGAGGATATCTCATAAATCCAACGTTAAAGAATTACAAAGTCCACCATAAAAATCAGTTTTACTTCACTTGCTTTAGCTGGTGAGATCGATGGCATCTAACCTCCCAGCCCTCATCGTCGGGAAATTCAATATAAAGCTATTTTATTATCATTCCACCGTTGTTGCAGATGAAAATTTCTCCATTCATTTATTGAACACGTAACAGTGCCGTTTCCGAATTCTATAAGCCAAGGGTACGACACTGTGACACCTTTTCTGATTGTGTTACTAGCAGTAGTGGGGGGGGGGGGGGTATATTTTTATTAAGCTGCAAACCCCTCTTCTAGCTTTCCTTTCACACGTCTCGCGATTCTGTCACTTGTCTATATTTATAGCGCTGAGTAATCGATTTTGATGCTGCAGTATAATGCTATGGAATGAAGATCCCTTACATCTATCTTATCACATTTCTAAACAATTCATTTTTTATTTCCGCAATCGATTGAATACACAGTTGAATGCATGGAAGGAAGGCTGAATACAATTGATCTCCATAGTAGCATAAATGCAATGATTGGTCTTCCATATGTTTTTAACTTAGTGTTGAAATGTTTTGTAGCTGTTGGATTTGGATTTTGGATTGGATTTGGATTGGATTTGGATTGGATTGTTGGATTGGATTTGGATTGGATTGGATTGGATTTGGATTGGATTTGGATTGGATTTGGATTGGATTTGGATTGGTTGGATTGGATTTGGATTGGATTTGGATTGGATTTGGATTGGATTTGGATTGGATTTGGATTGGTTTGGATTGGATTTGGATTGGATTTGGATTGGTTGGATTGGATTTGGATTGGTTTGGATTGGATTTGGATTGGATTTGGATTGGATTTGGATTGGATTTGGATTGGTTGGATTGGATTTGGATTGGATTTGGATTGGATTTGGATTGGATTTGGATTGGTTGGATTGGATTTGGATTGGATTTGGATTGGTTGGATTGGATTTGGATTGGATTTGGATTGGTTGGATTGGATTTGGATTGGATTTGGATTGGATTTGGATTGGATTTGGATTGGATTTGGATTGGATTTGGATTGGATTGGATTGGATTTGGATTGGATTTGGATTGGATTTGGATTGGATTTGGATTGGTTGGATTGGATTTGGATTGGTTTGGATTGGATTTGGATTGGATTGGATTGGATTTGGATTGGATTTGGATTGGATTTGGATTGGATTTGGATTGGTTGGATTGGATTTGAATTGGATTTGGATTGGATTTGGATTGGATTTGGATTGGATTTGGATTGGATTTGGATTGGATTTGGATTGGATTTGGATTGGATTTGGATTGGATTTGGATTAGTTTGGATTGGATTTGGATTGGATTTGGATTGGATTTGGATTGGTTGGATTGGATTTGGATTGGATTTGGATTGGATTTGGATTGGATTTGGATTGGATTTGGATTGGTTTGGATTGGATTTGGATTGGATTTGGATTGGTTTGGATTGGTTGGATTGGATTTGGATTGGATTTGGATTGGATTTGGATTGGATTTGGATTGGTTGGATTGGATTTGGATTGGATTTGGATTGGATTTGGATTGGATTTGGATTGGATTTGGATTGGATTTGGATTGGATTTGGATTGGATTTGGATTGGATTTGGATTGGTTTGGATTGGATTTGGATTGGATTTGGATTGGATTTGGATTGGATTTGGATTGGATTTGGATTGGATTTGGATTGGATTTGGATTGGATTTGGATTGGATTTGGATTGGTTGGATTGGTTGGATTGGATTTGGATTGGATTTGGATTGGTTGGATTGGATTTGGATTGGATTTTGGTTTAGTTTGTGGAGGTTTCCGTTATATGGAACGCAAGATGTTTGAGATGTGTGCTTTAGTTTATGGAGGTTTCCGTTGTATGAAACGCAAGATGTTTGACTGTGAACTATTTTACATTTTCTTAATAACTCAATATTTAAAGAGAGAGAAAAATTATTTCATAAAATGAAAATGATTTATTGAATGTGTTACACTTTCCGTTATTTTGCGGAATATTAAATTAAAATACTATATTGAGTGAAGTGAATGGCAATGTAGAGAACTCGCAAATTGAAGAGAATGGCAATGCATAACCAAAAATTGAGAGGTCAATGGTGGAAAATTTACTTTATTTAGATATTTGAAAATGAAGCTTATTTAATTTTATATCACAAAAACACTGTGTCCTGATTGAAACAAATATTTAAGAGTTATTGAAAAGATAACACGATTCAAAAATGCATACAATAAACTTAGAGCCTGTTGAAAGCCGAAGAAAATGATGCTCTAATAGATGAAATCAAGCTTATCGAGCTTATGAGTATTTTTTGTAAAACACTCCAAAATGTTGGTGAAATACAACAGCTTTAGAGTTACACTAACAGGTGTCGTTGTAAGCATCCAAACATCCAGTTTTCTTGAGAATTTTGTTTACCAATCAATTTGATTCAGCCACATCAGGATTGAAAACCGAGTTGATAAAAAAAACACATTCCAGTATTATTAAAGAGAATGTGACTTAGTCTTTGATGTTCCGAACTTATTTCTCGAATCAGAAACCAACAATAGTAACCCATCATTACTTGACCCCAAAACCCTTGATAACGACGTTCCATCATCTTCATTAGTTGGAGATAACGTTTGCCGTGCTCATCACTCATGTCATCAATATTTTCGGAAAAAAA
Organism: Aedes japonicus; assembly: GCA_034211315.2. Lineage (NCBI taxonomy): Eukaryota > Metazoa > Arthropoda > Insecta > Diptera > Culicidae > Aedes > Aedes japonicus. The sequence continues at coordinate 1,503 of JASCZW010020234.1, read as the reverse complement.
TCCAAATGAAAATGAGTTCAGTGAAATAAAAGATTTTGAAATTAGTAACAAACAATTTGTTTTTAATTTTTACCTATTTCCTCACAATTTTGGAAAAAATTATCGTCGGTTTCCTCATAATCTCGACTTCTGAAATTTCCAAAAAAATTGTGATAACACGTTGGAACGATTTCCACTCTTTTTCCTCATCTGGTGTCAAAACTGTATTAAATGCAGAATCAATGAGCAGTTTTTTGATTTGTGGGCCAACAAATACACTTTCCTTTATCTTCGCGTCAGATAAATTTGGAAACACTGTTCTCAAGTACTGATATGCTGGCCCTTCTTTTCTGACGTAGTTTTCCTTACGAGGTCGGCTGTCTCATAAGCACAAAAAACACATATATTTTGTGTATCCCTGTTGCAATCCAACAACAATTTGCAACAATTTTAAGATCAGAACAAAGTTTCCATTCGTACTGAACTACTACAGTACTCAACTTGCTGCTATCGATGAATAAACTCCATTCTGCTGGATCATACACCGAAAAAATATTTTACTTAGCTACTGCTGGAAACACATGTAGATATTTTTGAATAATTAAACTATAGTGACTTTTACATGAATAAAGCTTGCTTCAGATAGAATTGGAACAAAAACAATTACCTGTATTTTAGTTACTTATTATTGAATTCAAGATCTTTTTTTATACAAACGTAGCGTTTTATTCATACTTTTGAGAAAAAATACGGATACAATTATTCGTCACGGTTTCGAAGGAATTCTCGAATTTTTCCTGTACCACGGCTCATTAGGCGGCGCACACCTTCTTCGTCCATCGTTTTAGCTATCTTATTCCACCAGGTCTTCATCTGATTGATGTCTTTAACATCCTTTCCCTTTGCCTTGAGTCTCTTCTTCATGATTGCCCAGTATTTCTCAATAGGGCGGAACTGGGGGCAGTTGGGTGGGTTAAGGTTTTTCGGAACAACCTGGACCCCTTTCTCTGCATACCATTCTTGAACGACTTTGCTGTAATGACAGCTTGCCAAATCTGGCCAAAACATTACGGGATGGTCGTGGGATCGGATGAACGGCAAAATTCGTTTTTGGAGACACTATTTTTGGTATAGTTCCGACGTCATTGTCTTATTTGTAACGAAAACTTTCGTTTTTTTGCCACAGCTGCAAATGCCCTGCCAAATCATGAATTTTCGTGCAAATTTGTCGGCAAAAACAAATTTAGATTTAGCTGGAACATCCCCCCGTGCCGTTGCCAAGTAAAATTTTTGACCTGGGATTTGCCCGAAGTCAGCCTTGACATAGGTTTCATCGTCCATCAGAAGACAACCGTCGAACTTGGTCAGCACCTGGTCGTATAGCTTCCGAGCACGGATTTTGGTCACACTATTCTGTTTCATGGTCCAATTTGGCTGTTTGCTAGCTCGATACGACTTGATTCCTTCACGGAGTCGAGTTCTCCTCACGGTACTATGGGCAGCACCGAATTTTCTGGCCAAATC
>JASCZW010020233.1:2500-12573 GCA_034211315.2 Aedes japonicus | reverse complement strand
ACAACACGACGTCGAACAGAATGCAACGTTGAGTGCAGGCCCAGTAAATCACTTAGAACGAACGACGGGCACAAATCTCGTCCCAGCAGTCAACCGATGATGGCAAACCAAGGCTATGCGTGTCGTTTTCGTCGTCAACTGTGGTAGGGCCGGAAGATAAATGCTCAGAAACGTTTTGTACCGTGTGAGAAGAAGACAGCCTTGTCTCCTTGAAACCTTAGCAACAGCCGCAAAACGTTTTTCCCAGCCCTGCCTGTGACCACAGACTACGAAGGGGAGAATGCACGGCATCAAGAGGGGGGGGGGGCAATTGCATACCCATATTTCTTCATTGTCTGGCGAAAATTGCACTTTTTAGCTGTTGCTTTACGACAGTCCTCCTGCTCTGTCTCCATCTTCCTAGATCGTTCCTTTCATCTATTCTTCTAAGCGCTGATATACTGAAACGAGCCATGTATGCCAAAATAGGTTGGTTTCATTTTCTTGGCACTTGTAAGACTCCATGAAGCACCACTTTCCTTCTCGCAGCGAATCAATTTTATTTACGCTGTGAGCACCGTCGTTTCCGAAACCGTGACAGCTCCAGTCAATGCCGGTAAATATCACTATCACTCTAACGAATGGTGGTAAGTTGCAGTTTATTGCTGATAGGAGGGCACTATTTCTAGCATCTGACACTCATTTGTACATGCCATTTGCTCTTGATTTACTGCGTGGAATTTTTACAAGGGTCTCCAACCGCTTGTGTGCCGTGAAAAATCAATTACACGTATATTCCAGACCAGTTCGCCACGGCACTTTGCCGATGCCGAGAATTAACATAAAAATCAAATAACCCAAATGTGGCACCATCGAGTCCTGTTTGGAAAGCGACCAAAGAATCAACTCTACTAGGCAATGGTGGTGGCAATGGCAACGGCAGCATCCCAGTAAATCCGATCCGAAATCGAATCCCTCGATGTTTTTCTTTAAATTCACAGATTGTAACTCTTGTTGGTACACGCATTTTTTTTACCCTCCCAGACTGCGGGGTGGAAACAGGCTTTCGAAAAAATAAACATCATATCGATGTGTTCAACAAGCAAATATCCTCCACTTGAGACCAGAGTTGAGCAGAGGGATAATCGAAAATAACACTGATCCCTTCTTTGTCTTCACTCTCGCCTTCGTTGACGATCTCGTCCGACTTTTCCTTCCACCTAACTATTGAAAAGTGAGAGCAGTTCCTTAGGGAGCGAGATCCAGAGAAAATCGAAAATAAATACCTTTTGGCAATAATAAATATCGAGGGGCATTGCCGAGGGAGCAAGGGCACATAGCCTGTCTTAGTTTTGGCCGGGTAAGCGAATTTTCGAATGCGATGAAAAGGGAATGTGAACCCCTCTGGGCAACCCCAGGAGAAATTGAATCGTTTACGCTCGTTCTGTGTTTACAAGTGAAAATAATGTTTCCTTTTTCTCGCTTCTCGGCGATGAGATTGTTTGGATCAGTGAGTCAATACAATTATGAGCATAAATAAATTATCACAATTCCGTAGATGGATTTGCTGGGTGGAAATTCCAGCAATTACTGAAGGACGGATTTTGATCAAATGAGCTCGAGGGTCGCGTTGCTTTTGGTTTGGGAATGGCGACTTAATGAAATGTATTTATCAAGCAGATAATCATTTGCGGAGATTTTCAGCTATGTTCAACAGAAAATGTTTAATTTTTGTATTCCGTAATTTCAAATTTTCCGGCCTTATACCTATCTTGATTTTTTCATTTAAAGACTTTTTTGTGTCTCTAGCGAACGTTTCAAAATGGCACAGATTAATAAGCGTTTATTTTACGTATGATATAAACAATGAAAAGACTTCTTAAGATTCTCGTGACCCAGGGATGTGGATATGTTGATATGGGGGATATGGTGGAGATTCACTCTAGTCGAAGTCTACCGTAACTCTCATTTATTAACAGCCTTATTCTTATTAAGATGCAGTTTACAGATTCAAACAGATAGGTTGATTTATACATCGCATGTACCTGTTGATGCGACCTGTTTTTATTATCCTCTACCACCTCCATGAGTACACTGAACAAGTGTTTTCGTATATTCTGTTATGTTCATTTCGTAAAAATGGCATTTGTATATATGACAAATTTATCGTTTATTGTATTAAACATTCGCATTGCATGTTTATAAGATAAGTTTCAGCATAACGCAATTTGCGTAAAGTTCATAAATTGTCTTTCGTATTTATAAAGAATTAAATGTAAATATTACGTAAAGATTTGGGCATGCTAGCAAGAAATTATCAAGCATTCCTTCATGCACATCGTTTTTCCAGAGGTTTTTTGTATTCAATGTTTGCCATTACGTCGCGTCGAGTCGCATTTGTCTTTGGTTATAAAGTTTAATTATTTTGTGTTCCTTGTAAGTGTTTTTAGTATAAAGTGTATAAAGTAGTATCGGTTTCATTGCAAAGGATATTCCTTCGAAAGAACGAATTTGTGGTTCGTTACACTTTTTCACCAAGTTCCTTGCCAATGCAAAGCTACACTCTATTGAGTTGTCAGATTCCAATTTTAATTATTTAGAGATACCAAGCTGGAAGAACCTAGCTGATTGTGCAAAAGATCGTTCCAGTGATTGACTGAAATCTGAGCAAACATTATTTACATGTTTCAACGTTTATTTCTGATTGAATAAACCAAGCCCCATATATTTAGAGGTCGTTTGCCTTCTACATATATTCAATCCAAATATTCAAACTGTCTTTCCGGATTCTCAAACATGAAGGGAAGTGCAGAAGTCGTTTATGACAGTGTATGCATTCCTCGATGGAATACGAAACTGTAAAAAAAAATCGAATGCAGGATTTTGGAAACGATCAGGACTCAAACTAACATCTTCATTTTGTTGAGAATGTCAATTATTAACATAGAGGTTGGTAAAAAATGGTTGTGTATTCTATGTAATTTTTTGTTTTTTTGCTAAGGTTCACTGAATTCCTTACAAAACATTCGTCAGTTTCCATATTGGTAACCTTGTTTTGTAATATTTACGATTTTATGTTCGAGAAGTACTTATTCAATTAGTATTTTGAACGAAAGTTTCATGAATAGTGTGATGCATTCGTAATGGAACAATGTTCAGTAGTGAGACTCCTGTTTTTCATGAAAGTATCGTATTTCTCGTGACATGTATGCATATAATTTCGTAAGCATACCAATGTCCTGTACTATTTACAATGTACAAACATGTTCCAAACTAATCATTTTTGTTTATTTCTGATCTTTCCGTTTATCATACGAAATGAAAGAAAAAAAAACATCTGACAGGCATGACATGAAGTAGGTTCATAAAATAAACAAATTAAATTCATTGGTAAACTGTATCTTCAGTATACTTTTTTTTTGCAATAAAATTGCAATTTATTGCTATTAGTATAGCTAATACAGCTATTTACTTTAAAATGGTCTACTTTTGCTGCCATACAAATCTGCATATGAACAGGTTGAATATATGGCTTTCCCTTTTCAGGTCATCAAAAACGGGTAACAAATGGTTCCACTTGTCTTCTTTTTATTCCATTTTTAATACACCAATAGCCACATCCCCCTGGGCACTCATTTGAGAGTGGATAATTAGACAGAGATTTTTCATTGCTTTTTCCGGAAACTTGGACCTCATATCATCAATGCACCACGATTTTTTGAAGAGAAAGAGTCAGTCCACCTATCAGACAGAATTGGTACCTTACATGAGTACACTTTGTATCGCACGATATATACCGAAAGAATATACCGTTTGTCCGTTGAGTCAAGATGACAAATCTTTGACAAATTGTATGATTGCTATTGAATGCATTGGAAATTTTCAGTTTAAAGCTACATATAGGATAACTAAAGTGATGACAGACAGACGACCACCGGCTGAACATGGGGGAGCGGGGGGGGGGGGGGGGTAAAGACACATGGGTAAAGACAACAACAACTAAGTATGTGCACTTTTTGCGATTATGAGTATTCTTCACCCATATTTGGAAAAAACTGAAGTTTATTCAAAAAGTTTTGAAAGTGACATCTATGTAGCAGTAGATAAAACCTGAATTTCTACGCCACTTTCATAAGAAAGTAGTTCATCTTTCAGAAGAGAGTACTAAACATTGCATTTCGGTCTGTCAATTCATTCTTAGTTTACAAGTCAATTGAAGTTGACGTTTTAGTGTATTTTTTAACAATTGAAAAAAAAACCGAATATCGTATGGCGATTAAATTTAATGACAACTGGGATCCATGAAAAGATGGCGAAAGATCCTTAATTTCCACCGATGTCTGTCTGTCTGTCTGTCTGTCTGTCTGTCTGTCTGTCTGTCTGTCTGTCTGTCTGTCTGTCTGTCTGTCTGTCTGTCTGTCTGTCTGTCTGTCTGTCTGTCTGTCTGTCTGTCTGTCTGTCTGTCTGTCTGTCTGTCTGTCTGTCTGTCTGTCTGTCTGTTCTGTCTGTCTGTCTGTCTGTCTGTCTGTCTGTCTGTCTGTCTGTCTGTCTGTCTGTCTGTCTGTCTGTCTGTCTGTCTGTCTGTCTGTCTGTCTGTCTGTCTGTCTGTCTGTCTGTCTGTCTGTCTGTCTGTCTGTCTGTCTGTCTGTCTGTCTGTCTGTCTGTCTCGTCTGTCTGTCTGTCTGTCTGTCTGTCTGTCTGTCTGTCTGTCTGTCTGTCTGTCTGTCTGTCTGTCTGTCTGTCTGTCTGTCTGTCTGTCTGTCTGTCTGTCTGTCTGTCTGTCTGTCTGTCTGTCTGTCTGTCTGTCTGTCTGTCTGTCTGTCTGTCTGTCTGTCTGTCTGTCTGTCTGTCTGTCTGTCTGTCTGTCTGTCTGTCTGTCTGTCTGTCTGTCTGTCTGTCTGTCTGTCTGTCTGTCTGTCTGTCTGTCTGTCTGTCTGTCTGTCTGTCTGTCTGTCTGTCTGTCTGTCTGTCTGTCTGTCTGTCTGTCTGTCTGTCTGTCTGATCTGTCTGTCTGTCTGTCTGTCTGTCTGTCCTGTCTCGTCTGTCTGTCTGTCTGTCTGTCTGTCTGTCTGTCTGTCTGTCTGTCTGTCTGTCTGTCTGTCTGTCTGTCTGTCTGTCTGTCTGTCTGTCTGTCTGTCTGTCTGTCTGTCTGTCTGTCTGTCTGTCTGTCTGCATCTGTCTGTCTGTCTGTCTGTCTGTCTGTCTGTCTGTCTGTCTGTCTGTCTGTCTGTCTGTCTGTCTGTATCTGTCTGTCTGTCTGTCTGTCTGTCTGTCTGTCTGTCTGTCTGTCTGTCTGTCTGTCTGTCTGTCTGTCTGTCTGTCTGTCTGTCTGTCTGTCTGTCTGTCTGTCTGTCTGTCTGCTTTTTTTTTTTTGTTTGCAAGGGTTGAAAGGCCATCAAAAATCTGTGTGACAGACACCTGAGACACCACACAATGTTCAGGCGAACAGGGTTGGGCTCCTGCCCGACCTGCTAAAAATGTGCCTCCCGGAAAGTCCGGATCCCTATCCTCTGTGCCATGATCCCCCGGGACCACAATGCTGCGATCTACTTCGGGGGGCTGTGCTCATGCACTTCTTCTGAAATTTCGACCCCTAGCTAAGGCTAGTTCGCCGACTAGCTGGATGATCCACTGTTCCGCTGCTACGTTGTATCCATCTCTCGAGATCCTCCTGCTTCCCCCGGCGTCGAGGTGGTCCGCCAGTTCCGGTGAAGGAAACTTCCGCACTGATGGTGCCCCGACTACCGGCGGTTATCGCGGGGACGCTAACGCGCATTGCGCCGACTTCGTCTTCAGGTTGTAGAGTGGTCCGACAGTTCCGGTGGTAGAATGACGTCCACACTGGCGGTGCCCTACATACCCGAAGCTCTTTCTTCTGCTTCTTCTTTCTTCAGCAGGCTGGCTGTTCGAGTGCCGAGGTCGGCCCGACGATTTCGGTTGGCAGAAGACTTCCGGTTCACCGGCGCCACGACGACCGAAGCCGAACACTGCTCACTGCGCTGGATGCTCCTCAGAACCCGCGCTTGTTTGTTGGTCCCACCTCCATTTACGCTGTAGCTCCGACGGTATTTGCGTCACAACTCTGCTTACCGCGTTCCACGTGTCTTCCTCGTTGCACATTCGCTCTGCGATATTATCCGGCCTTGGGGCAGGCATTCCCCTTCGCGATTCCGCAAACCTCGGACAGTCGAACACCGCGTGCTCTGGAGTCTCCTCTACGTTGGCACACGCCGGGCAGAAAGGTGACGACGCATGACCACACCGGTGCGGGTATTGGCGAAAACATCCGTGCCCGGACGGGAACTGTGTGAGTAGAGTTCACCTCTCCATGCTCCTGTTCACCCACGTCGACACATTGGGGATGAGCCGGTGGGTCCACCTTCCATTCTCGCGTTGTCCACTCCTGCTGCCATTTGACCATGGAGTCTAGCCTCGCCGTCTTCCTCACATTGCTGGTTCCTCTCCGTTGATAGCATTCGATATCCTCTGCTAGGGTTACGCAGATTGGAATCATCCCGGCGATAACGCAGACTGCCTCCGACGAGATGGTTCTGTGCGCACTCGCGACTCTAGTTGCCATCAGACGAAACACGCTGTTCAACTTCCTGCGGTTACGTTTCGTTTTGAGCGCGGCTCCCATGCTGGAACGCCGCTACCGCAGTATCGAGGATGATACGGCAGCCAGAAGTCGCCTACCGCTGCCTTTCGGACCACCGATGTTCGGCATGATCCTTGCAAGCGCACTGACCATTTTAGCCGCTTTTCGCGGGAATAGTCTACGTGGGTGTTGAGATTCAACCGGTCGTCGATCATCACTCCTGATGTCTTAAAGCCCGCACGGACGGTATGACGTGCCCTCCTACGGTAATCTGCATCCACTGGATCTTTCGGCAGTTGCTAACCAGCATCACTTCCGTTTTGTGGTGAGCGAGCTGCAGCTGACTGCATTCATCCAGTTTTCAACTGCGTCGGTCGACTCCGCCACCAGCATTTCTACTTCTTCCAGCGACTCTCCGGTTATCGTGAGGACGACATCATCCGCGAACCGAGATCTTACGCCCTTGGGCAGCTTCAGTTTGGGACTCCGTTGTACATTATGTTCCACAACGTTGGGCCGAGTATGGAGCCTTGCGGAACGCCCGCCGTAACCCTAATCGACTTCTGCCCCGAGTTCGTTTCGTAGACCAGAATCCGGTTTTGGAAGTAACTCTTGGGATTTTACACAAGTAGTGGGGGACTCGCATGCCATGCAGCGCTGTGGCGATGGCCTCCTGCTGGCACTGTTAAAGCGTTTTTGACGTCGATCGTTACTACCGCGCAGAACCGATTGCCGCACCTCTTCTTCTTGGACGCTCTCTACAACTTCAATGACCGTCTGATTGCATCCACCGTTGATCTCCTTTCGGAATCAAACTGCTTTTCAGATGAGCCGGTCTCGCCCTCCGTGAGCTGCGTCAGTCGATTAAGTATAATCCTTTCCGGAAGCTTCCCAGTGTATCCAGCAGGCATAGTGGGCCTGCACGATGCTGGATTCCCGGTGGTTTCCCTGGTTTCGGCAGCGGCACCAGTTTCTGGATCTTCCACTTATCCGGAAGTAACCATCTGCTGAGCATTTCTGCGGCGCCATCCTGAACAGATCTGGAACGCCGGTATCGCAGTTTTAGAGCCACGTTTGGAATGCCATCCGGACCGGAGCTTTCTTCAGCTTCAGACCTTTCGCCACTAATGACGGCTCGTCGTTGGAGACTTGCAAACCTGCAATGGTTACTCGGTCTTCATCTTCGTATGGTGTAGGCGGCCGCGTCGTCGAATCATGCTGCGGGAAAGACCCTCACGATGATCTTCAGCTTATCCGGGCACATTCCGCTGGCGTCACTGGACCCCTGATCTTCGCTGTTACGACCCGATAAGCGGTGCCCCAGAGGTCATCGTCAGCTTCCGGCGCAACTCCTTGAAGCAGTTGGATTGGCTGATTTTAATCTCCCGTTTGAAGGCCGCTCTAGCTTCACGGAAGATTATCTTACGCTCTCTCTGACCGTTTCAGACCTTGTTCTCTGAAAGCGTCTTCTAGCTCTGAGACAAGCAGCACGAAGGCTAGCAAGGTTTCGTTCCACCAGTAATTTAACCGCCGGTTGTTTTTGGCTCAATCTCCTTGGCATCGTCGCATCGAAGCCCTCGCCAGGTTTCTGTCAGATCATCTGCATCAAGATTTGTGGCGCCGCTGTCTGCGCGAAGTGCTTCAATCAAAGATCCTTGTCGAAGTCCTTCGTCTTCCATCTCCGCCCGCTTGTCATATCTCTCTACAGCCGTCTGCATTCGTGTTCCAACACTATGCCGGATCGACTGGTGATCACTATGTGTATAGTCCTCACAGAACTCTCCAGTTCATGCTCCTCACCAGCGACGGACTGCAGGAACGTGACGTCGATGATGGACTCCCTGCCGTTCTGCGAAATGTACTAGCGATCACCTTTGTTGCGCAGCCTGATGTCCAGCTTCGTCAACGCTTCCAGCAAACTGTATCCTCTGGGGTTAGTCAGTCTGCTTCCCACTCCGCTGCCCAAGCATTGAAGTCGCCTCAATGATTGCCAGTCTTCGGTCGATCAGCTTCTCTGTGAGCGTCCAGCATTCGGTTGTGCTGCTCCAGAGTCCACCGTGGAGGGTGCGTAACAGCTGCACGCAAAGATCCCATTGATATTGACGATTACAGAAACCTTCGCTGAACTGTCTACCACCTCTTGGATAGGGAATCTGCCCATCACTTGGATAGCCGTAATCCCTGATGAGTCCCCACCCGGTTGCCGTTGTCAGAGGGATCCGATGGGATTCAGCGATAATAGCCACGTCGCACATTGATTCTGTTGTCGACTGCCACAACAGCTGCTGTGCGGTGTCGCTAATGATTGAGATTTAACTGGGTGATCTCCATTAATCCTGGCCCGCCATCGCCTTCTTGTATGCAGGGCATTGAGCCACCCGTCGCGTGGTCGTTTCCGTCTTCCGGTTTACAGAGCAAGCATCTCGGTTGCTTCGTGCAGTCCCTAGCAACGTGTCCTTCTTCGCCACATTTCCTACATGGACCGGATCTGTCCGGACCTTTGCAGTTTCGCGCTGGTGGCCAAACGCCATGCATTTAAAGCATCTCTCCATCTGTTTTTATTCGAGGTGAGTCTCAACGGACACACTGACCATCCGACTTTCACCTTGCCCACCTCCACCATTTTGTTGGCAGACTCTACCGGTAGTCTTATCAGCTGCTATTGTGTACTACCGTACGCTCTCCTCAACCGAGATGGTCATCTGAGCTTCACTCAGCGCGCATTGTGAGGCCAGTGCATCCCTCAGTTCGTCTACCATGGTGATCTCGTCGAGGTCTCTGCACTCGACCACCGCCTCCTGCGTTAAAGCCCTGCACATTTCCTTCACTACCTAGGAGTTGGCGATAAGTTCCCGGAAGGCCGAGCTCCTGATCATGGGATCCTTCTTCAGCTCGAGCAGCAGCTCCACTGCTGGTGCGTCTAGTCCTCACCGCTGTTCGCCCAAGTCGCTCGAGCTCCGGGTCCTCCTCACTTTTCTTAGATCGCTGCGTACGTCGTCTTATCACTCACTTCGACGATCAAAGCATCCCCCTGAGCCTCTTCCGAGGAGACCGACGTTTCTCTTTCTTCTTCTGCTCCTTTTTCTTCTCCACGTGTCTCTCCTGCTTTCCCTCTTCTCCCGCTGGCTTTCCGCGGTTTGCCAATCACCGTTCTTGACGCCCTTCCTCCAGTACGCTAGCGCAGTCCTGCGCGTTGCGCTGCTTCTTCGGGGCTTCGTGCTCTCTGGCGAGTCCCTGACTCGCTTCTCCGTGCTGTGATCTCGAGGGCTCATTGGTGTCTGCTGTGCCGCAGCCGCTGTGTGCGCCGCTGCGTGCCTACTGCCTCTTTCGGCGTTTTTCAGCTGATTCAGCTCTACTTTTGAGCGTGTCATGTTCGCGCTCGCGCTGCTTCTAACGGCGGATTTGATGCTCGTCACTAGTAGCTTGATCTTCGTGTGGACATTGTGCTTGTCTTTCACGAAGTCATAAAGCTCGTTGACTCGCTTCCGTACCTCCA
>JASCZW010020232.1:0-12579 GCA_034211315.2 Aedes japonicus | reverse complement strand
AGAGACAACTGATGACTTTTTTCGGCTGTTGCGATGCAGCTGGAAATGTAGACCTGAGTCAGTTACAAAGGTACACTTAAACCTAACGAATGTTGGCGTACGGTTCCTCAACTTGTACCTCAACTAGTTCCTCAACTAATGGTCCCAAAAATTCGAAAAAATCGTATAAATTCAGTGAACTTCCTAGAAACTCAGGGAACTTATCAGAAGCTCGGTATACTTCTAGAAATTCAGGAAACTGATGTTAAGGGAACATCCCAAAACCCAGGGAACTTTCCAGAGAATCAGAGAACTTCCTAGAAGTTAAGGGTTCTTTCTAGAAGTTCATGCAACTTCCCTGAAATTCAGATTGTTTCCTAGAAATTCAGGAAATTTTCCATAAATTGAGGAGTTTCACATGAGTTCAGGTAACTTCCTAAAGCAAAAGGATTCCTCACAGAAGTTCAGGCAACTATCCAGGAAATTCAGGGCGATTCTCAGAAGTTCAGAGACTCAACACTTGATTGGTTGATTCTTGTTTTGACGGCGCTTCGCAATTATTATTTTTTCAATAGTAAAATGTTTTAAATCAATAGTTTGCGACACTGAAATCGCGTAGTAAATGTCCCGATCGATTGGTCCAAATTTTTTGGAAATCGATCGTGAAATGACTGAGTTACTAGCGTTCAAAAGCTAGCCATGATCTTAACCATCATCGTGACGCTCCAACTTTTCTTACTCGCAACGTGTTCCGCAGTTGAGCGATTCCACGAACAAGTGGGAAATTTTTCCAGTTTTTATTTTTTGTATTTTTTGATTTGCATGAAACCTTGCATACAAGTTTTTGGGGAAGAAAAACGCCGTTTTGCATACTTGGTTCGCCATTTTGAATCTAGCCTTACTTATGAGAAGGGCCTATGAAAAATGCACATGATATCTTCAAAAAATTGTATCTCGGAAACGGTTTGTCCGATTGGTTTGGTGTCTTCGGCGAAGTTTTAGACAATTGTTGGTGCTATATGGAGAAAATATGCACGGTAAAAAAAAGTTTGGTTTTTGTGTTTTGAACTAAAATATAGATTTTCCCTTAAAAGTGACCTGTCAATAATTTTTTAATTATTCTTATGTTATAGCTGACTGAAAATGCTATCTAGTGCACAGTGAGTTGTTCTGGAGAAAAATAGGTTACAATGAAAAAAAAATTTAAAAAAAATTACAATTTTCAAAAAAGCTATTAAGAAAAGTCAAAAAAGTTTGTCACTCTAATTTTATGAAAGTACATCAAATTTGCAAGCAAAAAGTACTTCGGTAACATTTTTCTAAGATGCACCGTTTAGAAGATATTACTGATTTAATATTGATTTTTTTGATAACTTAATAAGTTTTGGCCCTTTTCGGATGTACTCCGTGTTTTTTCAGTTTCAAAAGTATTTTTTTCGGAAAGATTGGAAAATTTTGAGTTAAAATGACACTGACAGCTTAAAGATTCGAGTGAAATTCTCTGCCTTAAAAGTATTTTGAAAAACAAGTTACAAAATCCCACTATCAGGAACAATGATTTCTTCAAGTGATTTTTGGTGCGTTGTGCTGAAAACGTGCTAACAAGTATTAGATACAGGTAATTAGATACCAGTTAGCTGTACTACGTACAGTTGGTGATTGTAAACATGGTCTTTGTTGGAACTAGTCCACCATGGCCACGCTGGCCATAACGAGGCTAGCTCCGTCGATGACCGTTTCTTAATAATAAACAAAAAGAACGCAGTCTTAGTCACCTTCCATCAAACTAGACGGCTGCCGACTGATACCTCAATCAACAACCGCCGCACTCTTTATTCATTCCAGGTATATACAATTTACAATCTTCTTCAATAACAATATACCTATGCCAGCAAATCTACCTCGCTCCAACTCTCCAAACTCGTACCTGAAGGTTCGACGATACCTGAGCGTTCAACTCCACCTATCTTCCAACAGTCTTTACCCAGTATTCTATGATTTCTACCCGTGAGCTGTATAATAATGTCTGACTCGGTTCTGAATTAATCCAGTATCTACCAAACAGTAAATGCAGAAAGGTTGCTAGTAGCATAGTGATTATAGTAATTTCAGCTCATAATCCTGTGTTTTTGAACGAGATCTAGTGTTGTTTGATAACATAATAATTGTAAAGGAAAGTGTAACACGTTTTGGTGCAAAGGTAAGTTTTAAATACACATTTTAATTATATGTTTTGTGATATTTTCGTACAAAACTAACAATTGGAAAATATTGTCTATGTTACAGATTACAAAATGAGTAAAACAAAATGTATTCGCCCATTCAAAGACATTCAGTGTTCGAAAGAGCTGCGATATCTCACGGATGGTATCATCCAAAAACTAAAATCAATTGGATTTTCCAAGGTATCCACACTCAACACCAAGGATTTTCGTATTTGTTCGTCTTGCCGTCTACATATTGATTCAAGAGCTCACCTCACCCAAAACGAAGAACAAAGCGTAGCCGGCGGCTCAAGGATGCCAACTGTTCAGACCATACCTGATGTACCTGATTCGCAAAGCTATGAAAGTTTGGTCACGATACCATCAGCGTCAACGCTAAGCACAATTCAATCAAATGAAGACTTCACGATGCCTGTAGACGTCGAAATATTCAACCGAGGAATAGCAGCTATTCGTGTTTCGCCTATAGATTTAGGTAAGGTTAAAAATGTTCACTATCCTGAAAAAAAGTGCGCTGAAATCGTCGAAGGTGTACGAAGAAATCTTTTTAAATTAGACGCTAAAACAGAAAAAGCAAACGAGTTTGATGAAGTCATAGAAAATATGAAAATGAAATTTTTAAATTCAGCCACAAGGCAAGAAAAACTATTAATTTTATCATTGTTACCAAAATCATGGTCAGTACAAAAAATTGTAGACGAATTTGAAACGAGTAGAAATATGGCATCAGATGCAAGAAAGGAAAGAGATAATGTATTTGATTCATCTCAAGGTTCAAGCTCTGGAAAAGCTTTGAGTAATGAAACAAAAGAACTGGTTTTGAATTTTTTGAGGACGATGATATAAGCCGTGCAATGCCAGGCCAAAGAGATTTTGTTAGCGTAAAGACAGGAAATAAGAGATTAGCTGTTCAGAAAAGATTGTTAATGATGACATTGAGAGAAGCTTTTAATCGCTTTAATGAAATGTACGTCAATGTAAAAATAGGGTTTTCATCATTTGCAAGCCTCCGGCCAAGGCAATGTAAACTATTGACTATCACAGGAACACATAATGTTTGCGTTTGCACTACGCATGAAAATGTCAATTTAATTCTACATAGCTTAAAAAATACAATGTCTTGAATGATCTAAAAACATTAACGAATAGATTACTTTGCGAAAATAAGACAACTCATTGCCATCTACGAAGATGTAAAAACTGCCCAGATACCTCAGTTTTAGAAGACAGTTTATTGAAACAACTGGAAGAAAACTTTGTTGAAAAGCTTTCATTCGAACAATGGGTTACCACTGACAGATGTGATTTAGAAACTATTGTAAAGCAAACCGATGAGTTTGTTTCATTTTTCAGCTCAAAATTAGAAAGTTTGATTCCGCATGATTTTGTAAAAACCGAACAATCCAATTTTTTGAAAACTACAAAACAAAACTTGCAAGATGGTGAATTTTTAGCTATTTGTGACTTTTCTGAAAATTACAGCTTCATTTTGCAGGATGAAGTTCAATCACACCATTGGAACGTGCAACAGGCCACAATCCATCCTTTCGTAATATATTATACTGAAAATATGCAAATTAAACATTTTAGCTTCATTATAATTTCTGAAGAACTAAGACATGATTCAGTCGCTGTTAATTTGTTTATTGATAAAATGATAAACTTTTTACAAATTGATCAAAATAAAAACATAAAAAAAAATTATTTTATGTCAGATGGTGCTGCTTCACAGTATAAAAACCGAAAAAACTTTTCTAGCCTTTGTAAATTTAAGTCAAAGTATGGTAATGAGGCTGAATGGCATTTCTTCGCAACATCGCACGGAAAAGGGCGATGCGATGCTATTGGAGGTACGATAAAACGCATGGCTACCAGAGCAAGTTTAGCCAAAGAACGCGAACACCCGATAAAGACTGCAAGAGAGTTGTTTAATTGGGCAAACAAACGAAAAGAAGAAGAACTTACAAAGTTGTCATTATGTTATTCTACTACAGAAGAATACGAAAATATGTCTTTGCAGCTAAATAATCAATATAATAATGCAAAACCAATTCAAGGAACTCAAAAATTCCACTCATTTCTTCCTCTATCAGAAAATACAATAAAGGCAAAGCTTTATTCAAACTGTCCTGACAATGATGCCAAAATATTCGATATTGTTAAGAAAGTTGTGTAAACAATAATTTTATAAAAATACAGGAATAAAAATAAACTGATGATATCCAACATATAATGTTATTTTTTATTGCGCACAATCACCATCCCTGAAAAATAAGCTTAATTCGCTCTTTTGAATCTTGCTAATTGAGGAGCTTGCATTTGCAGTTCTCAAAAGGTGTATCTCGAAATCGAGTTGTCTCATCGGTTTGATGTCTGGGGCAATGTTCGGCAATGAGAGAAAATATGCACAGTATAAACACATCCAGTTTAAATGGATTAAACTGTTAGGCGATATGCAAGAGTTGAATGCACATTTTCAACACAATACACCAAAAATAACTGGAAGAAATCATTGTTCCTGATAGTGGGATTTTGTAACTTGTTTTTCAAAATACTTTTAAGGCAGAGAATTTCACTCGAATCTTTAAGCTGTCAGTGTCATTTTAACTCAAAATTTTCCAATCTTTCCGAAAAAAAATACTTTTGAAACTGAAAAAACACGGAGTACATCCGAAAAGGGCCAAAACTTATTAAGTTATCAAAAAAATCAATATTAAATCAGTAATATCTTCTAAACGGTGCATCTTAGAAAAATGTTACCGAAGTACTTTTTGCTTGCAAATTTGATGTACTTTCATAAAATTAGGGTGACAAACTTTTTTGACTTTTCTTAATAGCTTTTTGAAAATTGTAATTTTTTTTAAAAATTTTTTTTCATTGTAACCTATTTTTCTCCAGAACAATCTCACTGTGCACTAGATAGCATTTTAAGTCAGCTATAACATAAGAATAATTAAAAAATTATTGACAGGTCACTTTTAAGGGAAAATCTATATTTTAGTTCAAAACACAAAAACCAAACTTTTTTTTTACCGTGCATATTTTCTCCATATAGCACCAACAATTGTCTAAAACTTCGCCGAAGACACCAAACCAATCGGACAAACCGTTTCCGAGATACAATTTTTTGAAGATATCATGTGCATTTTTCATAGGCCCTTCTCATAAGTAAGGCTAGATTCAAAATGGCGAACCAAGTATGCAAAACGGCGTTTTTCTTCCCCAAAAACTTGTATGCAAGGTTTCATGCAAATCAAAAAATATGAAAATTACTCGTTGCTGAAATGATATGGAACCGCTGAAAACACAGACGTAGTACCACGTTAAAAGTAATAGCATTTGGATTTGAGCGCATAGTTAAATGATGTGAACATGACAATCCTTGCGCAAAGATGTTTTATTCAACACTCCGAAACTTTCAAGACAATTGGTCTAAAAACGGATTTTTTTTTGCAAATCGCTTTGTGTGTTGCAATTTTCACGTGGACATCCTCTAAACAGCATTTTTGGCGATCCTCTCAGTTTGGCTCTTTTTATTGTTTCGAATGATGTCTTAATATTTAAAAGCACTTTGTCCTGAAGATGAAATTACACATCGAAACAATTCCGAATAAGTCCGGTTTAGCCACTTTTTCGCATCAAAAAGCAAGGAAATATTACTGAGCGATAGGTATTATGAATCAATCAATTTTCCATGTTTCCTCGCGAATCCCATAGGTTGCTATGGTGCAAACTGTAAACTAGAACAAAGAGCTCGTCATCTCACGATGACCGGTCAGTTCATCCAACATCTTCATGTTTCAGCCAATGCCGCCGTCACAGTCTGGCGCAACAGATGCCGGTGGTGAAACGATTTTTTACTCTTCTGGTTCATAGTTTTAGTTTTCATTTCAGACATCTAATTTGCTTGTAAAGTGTGTTTCGTGTTGTTAACCCCATGAATTAGAATCTAATTATTATATTTCCGAAAATCCCGACAGATACCTAAATTCTATAGATCCAGTCAGTTTTCACAGTCTTCTTAAAACAAAAACTGGACTTTCAATATTCATCGTGTGAGTTTGTTTACGTTGGCTCACTATAGGAGTATTGAAAAAGATCCCAAGACGACAAGTCTAAGTTTTACTTCTTCATACAACTGCACAGTTTCAGTCAGTATGCAGTGACGTTCATCTTTTCTCTCCTACTTATTACCAACCGAAACAGAATCGTACTCAGCTCAACGAAAGGAAAACAAAACAGTGTTTGGGTTTAGTCGCTTGCATGCGTGCATACCTACATACAGCACTATGGTCGTTTGTGTTAAGGCGTAGACGCCCGTGTGCCTTATAAACTGTGTGCTATTTTCAGCCGGTTCCCAATTCAGTGATCATTTACCAGCAGTGAGTCGAGTGTGAAGGTTGCCAAGAGACGAGCCCACGATTTTTTTTTCCTGTTTTTTTTAACGTGTGTAGACTGCTGTGTTTTTAATTTATGCCGACTGACTTTAGTGACGAAGAATCCAGAATACAGAACTGATTCGGAATTTTGCGAGTTATTTTTGACTGACCTTTTGGTCTTTGGTTTTGCAAATTACCTACTGTGATAAGAGGACAATTGATACGGTTGTCAAGAAGGTATTGTGGTGGTGTGTTGAGATTGTGCTGCAATAGAGACCAGGTTATCATTTTGAAGACGAGGGTTTCTGCTGTTACCAAGTGGCGTCGCTTGAATTTTGGAATATCAGTAAGCTGTAAACCATTGGAGGTAAGTGATTAATCAACATATTTAAGTTTTACTTTCGTAAGATTAGGGTTGCATTCGCTTACGTACGGACGGTGGTTTTGCTTCAAGAGCATTCATGTTGAGTTAAAGCGACTTCAGAATGGTGATCAAATAAGAAAATTTTCATATCATTCCAACTTTAGTATTATATCATGTTATAAAAATAATGATTAGCTAAATATTTGTCGACATGATAGCCTCACAATATAATATGAACATGATACTCAAAATGGCCGCTCATGATTTTATTTGCAAATTAGAGAACCTGACCACTAAAGACCCTGGTGTAATGCGTTTTAGTTTCATTTGTCTTATGAATTGGATCCATTTAAATAATAGTAAATAACATTGCTGTTCCTACGAGAACCACCCTCAAGGCAACCTAAAAGCATAGCCTTCCATACCAATACATACAACTTCTACTGAAACTTGGGACTAAGCGAGCAGCATACACATTGGTTCTTGTTATGTTCTCCTTCCTGCCCTGCTCAGTCTGTTTTTCTTGGTTCTGTTTTGTCCCCTTCTTTTCTATACATTAATCAGTTGGTAAGGTTGAACACAATCGTTGAGTAGCATTACATTACACCCCTTTTCCTCTACATAGGCCTTCCTATAACAGTGATCCCTCTGTTATCGAATTTCAACTGATGCGCACGTATGTATTCGACGGTCATAGAACTAACACAGCGCTCCAAGGATACATGTATGCACTGGTCGCGGTTTTGTTTTGTTTGCATTTTGAGAAAAAATGCAGAAAGATAAAGATTTTAATCTCATATCTACCTTTCAATGGTGATTACATACGGAGAGATAAACGAGTTGTTGTTGTTTCGTTGTTTTGATTCACAAACAATCATGAAGCTCATGTTATTGGTGATAAACTTGCTATCAGCGACTGATTTATCGTACACTGAATAAACTGTTCGTATGACCGTAATAGGTTTTACCGTTGAATTCTGTCAAAATAAAAGTCTTCGTCTCGATAAGAGTATCTTATGATTCTGACTACGAAATAAACTCCAATTTTGCTTTATTGTGTTTGAAAACATGTTTATTGTGTTTGCAAACACTTCAGAAGCAATTCCGGAGCAATTTGCGATTAGGGCGTACATGCAAAATATAAACAAAATGTATTTTCAATGCAATGCATAATTATTACTTCTAAATCATCAGTTTTTACTTTTTTGTCCTGATTGTGCTTCAATTTTTATTATTAGGTATTGTTTTTGCAAAGGGCGTAGAGTTATTTCTTAATCAAAACAATTCACTCTGCGATTTACGCCATATTGATTGTTGACAAAGTGAAAGGCGTAATTTAAATCAAAACATAAACATGGCGTAAAGTAAAAGGCGATACTGAAAAAAAATCAAAACAACGGCGAAAAGTAAAAGGCGATACTGATAAAATAATAAAAACAACGGCGAAAAGTGAAGGGCGAAGCCGAAATCAAAATCAAAACAACGGCGAATAGTATAGGGCGATACTTTTATTATCAGTGCTAGTGGGGCCAACATTGAAAATGGCGTAATCAAACATCCTAGTATAGACAGGCGAATATGAAAAATGTGTAAATTTCATTGAATAAAGAACGAATGTCCATCAGTATTATATATGAATCAGAAGCTGGCTTTGTTCTCTGTCTGTATGCTAGATTGTATTTGAATTTATTCGTTAATTTGTAAATTAATGTTTGAAATTCTACTTGCAATATTACAATCATCATTTCCCGTTTGTTTACATTCTGCATGTTCGCCCAAATCGCAAATTGCTCCGGAATTATGAGTTTCAATAATTTAAGCATAACTTTTCAAATAGACGTATCTAACATCTGATAGGAATTGAGAAAAATGAGGTAGAAGTTCCAGATGCTTTTATTAAATCCTATTTAACTGTAGTTCAAGTTTTATTCGATCTGTTGATTCTATTAAGCAAAGGTATGTTTAAAAACAAGTCAGGTAGTAACGAATCTTTTTTAAAGACACATTCTGGTTTAATAATGTTCCACTTGCTTTTTGATCGAATTTTCGCTTTCGTCGGGCTCACAGTGGAGCTCTCAAGCATCTTCCGAAGATTCAGCGAAACTTGATTTTTCAAGGATTTTTGAGCCATTTGAGTTAAAAAGCAGTGTATTTATAGATCTTCCATTGCTTCTGCAAACCTAGTGGACACGTGTACCTTTCTCTTGAACGTTTTCTTCTTCTTCTTCTTTAGCATTTTAAGCTTATTGTTTTCACAATTAGCTTAGCTCTCAACTTAGTGTTCTAAATGAATTTCCACAGATATTGGATTGAGAGCTTTCGATGCCAGGGACCATTTTTGCATTAGTATGATTGTGTGGCAAGTACAATCATACCCTATTACCCAGGGAGTTGAGAAATTTTCCTTAACGAAAAATATTCTTAGACCAGACCGGGAATCGAACCCAGCCACCGCCAGCATGGTGTTGTTTTGTAGCTCCGCCTTTACCGCCGTTACCGAAGGGAGGACCCCGAGAACGTTTCCTAGAATTGGGAAGTACCCGTGAAAAGTTTTTTTTTGTGAAAAGGCCAAGTTTGAAATTGGAAAAAAGACCCTGTAGAAATTCTTAGTCGGAACGAGTATACACATTTTTAACTTAAGAAAATAACAATTATTCGCATTGGTAATCGAAGTGTTTTCTCAATTTGAAACGTATCTAAGGACGAGCCGAAAATGAAATTCTTTTTGTCTAGGTTAACATTTCAACAATGAATTTTATGCTGCCGTTTTTCGCGAATGCCAGTTGCGGTCTTCTTCTGTGTTAAAAAGTTTCGAATGCTGAGATTTTTGTACTTACCTAAAAAAAACAATGTTTTCGAATGGATGGTAAAAAAGAACGGAAAAATATATTTTAACAAATCAAATTTCATTTTATCCATTAAAACATTAAAATGTTCACAAAAATACTTCTTCTCCCTGCCGTGCTGTCTTGCGGCAGTTAGCCGGAACTTTGGCCGTAGTTGAAAACAATAAGCATGTAGGCATATTCCTTATTTCCTTGGTCGCCTTTTTGATCAAATCATCCGTCGTTTTGGCCACGAAATTTAATTTAATAAACTCTCCTCTTAAATTTGGCCCAGAACTTCCCGATTGGGCGTAGCTGCGGCACGTTGTGAGGGTTGGCATGCTTTTGCACGTTCCACTTCGCCGGGAAGATCTCTTTGACCAGAATCTTCAGCCGTTTTTTATGGGTTTTCGCTTGGTGCCTTGACACAGCTGGCTTGGACTGACGCTAACGCATGTGGATATCCACACTTTTAAATATAAAGAATACTACGAGTGATGTAATCCTTTTTTGTGCGACACTCAAAGATAAATAGGACTCAATTGTGTGTTCTATTTGATGTGTTTTGATCCCTTATTTGAAACCACAATAATAAATACTGACACACTCAAAATTACATTCCGGATGCTACATTTACAACGGTTGCTAAGGTAACATCAAATCTAAGTCCGTAAAGCGTTGAAAAATTGCCATTTGACTGAAAAGTTGAATATGCGAGCCTTAAATTGACATGACCCTTCTCTTTGATGTTATAACAACATCAGACTCAATGACAGAGCCAACACAGTCAGTTTAGCGCGTCACGGCAAGTCACAAGTTCAAATTTGTTCTCTTCCATGAAAGATTCGAATACGAATATTTCATGCAGCATGAATATGCATAATAGAATCGAATTTCATTACTTGAAGATAAAACTCGAAAATAAAAGTCTTGTAATAAGTAAAATCTGAGGAAGAGGAAACAAACCAAATGTTTTCAAATTAAACTTTTCAGTGAGTACTGCACGGAGTTCATTTGCATATATTATTGAATAACCTGAGCAATGATGAAAACTTCCAGCATCCTTAAAATATATTTTATGTATTTTCATGAAGGCCAATTGAATTGAATGGCACAAATTGATTTTTTAAATTATCACAAGTATGTGGAGGTGATGGAACGCAATAACCTCTACAAGTTAAGATTGTGCTAGTCTTACCACTAGAATTGTAATGTAATTTTGAGTGTGTCAGGTATTTATTATTGTGGTTTCAAATAAGGGATCAAAACACATCAAATAGAGACACACAATTGAGTCCTATTTATCTTTGAGTGTCGCACAAAAAGGATTACATCACTCGTAATATTCATTATTTTTATGAGTGCAGTCACATCTGATGTCTCACGTCTTAGATATATGATACCGCTTACAAAACTAGTCTTTTAGGTTTAGATTTTTAATATTTAGACATGTTTGTGATTATCTAGTTGAATTGAAGTATTGCTTTTGTCTTGTTTTAGCCATAGTGAAGTCAATATTTCCTTCATGATTATTGTATGTTGACATCTTTTGATTTAGAGGGCCAAATTTGGCGTAATAAGTGCGATGATGGCTTGTTGTAAATATATTTCTATTTCGTAGTTGCCGGGACGGAATGTAAAAAATAAGTTTTGACAAAAGTTCAACTGAATCAACGCGCTGCGAAATAATATCGTAAATTGTGTAAATTCACGGTGCTCCTTTAGTGATTGGATGCTGATAAATATGGTTTCTGAAATATCATGATATCTTCTTTATCCCTTATTTCTAAACATAGTTTCATGTCATCAGCATAAATAAGAAATTCAATTTAATTGTTTCCAGCATTTATATGATTCACACGGCTTTGGGGTTGAGATATTTGCTGGCATAGTACGACTGAAATACTTTTTGCATACAGATTCGCCGAACTGTACTGTGCGAATTGAACTTTTTCGCCAAATCACACCCGGAGATCCCAGGCTTCTTTTGAACTGCCCTGATTATCTCCGCACGTAGCTTCCGGTCCCTTCTACGATTATTTTGTAGCTCGAACCATCGTTAATGTTTGCCGGTAACGTTGCAGCACGGTATTTACAGTCGATTTTTTTTGTAATTTGAGAACTTTTCCGAAAGGGACATCTGTCTTTCTCTTCATATTTTCGATAACTTTTGAAAATGTGTATGCATCTTGATGATACTGAATAAACAATACTTCGGAATCAAAACGCTGTCATTCGTTCCTCGCTACTACTAGGAGCAGTAACAGTAATTAAAAAGAAGTGGCCAAATACTTACTGAAATGGACTTTATGATCAATAAGTTTAAAATGGATTCTTTGCGAAGTTCTGAGAACAACGATTCGTCGATTTTGAAGATTCTATAGCAAGACGCTATACTTATATAGTACGGTTCACAACCTGAACCACGTGTATCTGTGCTAAACATATCTTCCCTGATTAGTTGTCCTTTGGAATCTGGAAATTATGTACTCCATTACTCATATGGGGTCTGCAGAATTTTAAAAAGAACATCCAGTGGTTCAGATCACGTTGTATACATATGGTTACTATTCTATTCTGTTCTGTTGAATGCTAAAATATATTTTTCTCATTAGAAGTTAAATCATCTTCATTTTTGTTGACACGTATCGTTGTGTCATGCCCACTATAAAACATATTCTTGACTCTCGTACAAAGCATTGGAACCAAATCAATCATATCAACATACACAATATCCTAGTCGATCGCTACGGTTTATACATAGTACTTTCAACAAGACCGGCTTGTTTTCATTACCGGTTCCTGCT
>JASCZW010020231.1:0-12575 GCA_034211315.2 Aedes japonicus | reverse complement strand
TCTCATGCTGACAGTGAAAAATCAAATTATCATCCTCCTACACAACCACCGTTTGGTGGCAGGTCAAAGACTCTTGCAAACTGAAACCATTCCTAGTATGCTCATCAGTTTCAAACAACCCTTGAAACCGCTCCGGTGAGTGAAACACGTTAAATTACTCCTACTATCGTCGTTCGCAGCACACGTTGATTAGCATAGTTTTAATCAAATTTTCCAACCGAACGGAATAATGGCACACAACAACCGTACCTGAGCCGAAATGTAAATGCAAATACTCATATTCCTCTCTGCTTACGGTTCGTGCATGTCGCAGAACGACAACGACCCTAATGTGGGAATCTGCTCCTTAAATTTACGGTTCGGAATGAAAAAAAGAAGCTAATTTTAGGTATGTAGAATGGACGCTGAAACAGAGCGTCTTCCTTACTTGCTCCACCACGCTCAAGGACGAGCGACGGTAATTGGAAAATGGGTCAATTAGAAACTTTCCAGCACACCGTTGCGCTCTTGAACAAACTTGAGAAAATAATTACGTTGAACGCGTTGTTGTTGGTAACGGAAAAAGAAACCCACTGGTTGGTCGAAAGTCATCAAACTTGAACAGTGCTCAGTGAGTGCTGTCAATGGGAAAGTTGAGAAGGTGGGATAACCAATTGGATGACAGTCGCTAGTGAGGCGAAGAAGACAGGATTTCGTTACAAATGAAATGAGAGGCACTGGGATTGGTGTTATGGAAATAACACACTGCATAGTCCCGGTGTTTGATCTTGGGACAGCTTTCGTCTGGCAGGGGTGAGTTAAGAGGGGTTTCAAAATGCAAAGCCAAAATGAATTAATTTTGGGTGTTGCATGAATTCGCTTAACCTAATATTCCTCAATTCAATTAAAACCAATGAGAAGCTGATGTTGGATCTTCTTATATATTCAAATTTAAACTAAAGAGCATGACTGCGTCATGCTAATGAAGATAATCCCCTGGAGTTAAGGAGAGAACATGTAACGCTTACATGGTATAGAACCAGAGTCAATGTATCCTTGTCTGATCTACTGAAGCAAACAACAGTTGACAGTTATGATAACAATATAGATACCAAATTCTTTTATCATTCTGAAACAATCATTTTGAGCGGTAATTAACTATAGAGGAGGTTTAGAGGATTGATTGCAAGATTTTTATGAATTGAATCTTTAAAGTTCTATCTTTATCAAAGGTAATCAAAGATATAAATTTTAAGATCGCTTCTGGAAATAAATCAGTAGAACAGCTATATTGCTAAAAATGTTGACTACTGAAAGTGCGATATATCTCAATTAAAATTTAAGATAGTTAAAATGGCCCTTCCAGTGTTGGTTACAAAAGAGAGCCATAAATTCGCTGATTCCCTGTGAGATGTAATAATTCGCTGAGAAGGGAGGGAGAGGTGTACCATAATTAATTATGATTCATAATATTGGTTCACCCTACTCACCATACGACCATATCATGGAACAAGAAATCCACTATTGATTCTGTGACCGATTCCACCAGCATCCTTATTGTTCGAATCGACTTTCCAAGATAATTCAAACCTTATTCTCCGAATTTAAAATCTCCATCACATTTTGTAATAGGCCCAAATAGCAATGGTATAAATCAGTTCTAATCGGATCCACTCCACAACCCGGCAACCAGTGAATCCTGTTATGCAACATCCCAGTAATTTCTTGTGAATGTGAAAAGGAACTTTCGGTTTCTAATAAAGGGTGTTTCGATAAAAATTTGGTCGAC
This sequence comes from Aedes japonicus, assembly GCA_034211315.2. Classification (NCBI taxonomy): domain Eukaryota; kingdom Metazoa; phylum Arthropoda; class Insecta; order Diptera; family Culicidae; genus Aedes; species Aedes japonicus. The sequence continues at coordinate 10,807 of JASCZW010020231.1, read as the reverse complement.
TTAAACTTGATACATTTCCTTTAACCGTGCATATAAAAAATTTGCTCTCCCCTCATTTTGAAGATGTGTGCGTGTAGCATCATGCCTTTATTTTGATTTTGAGATTAGCACTTCAGTTATCAAAATGTCGTCGAAGGAAGAGAAGCAACGCATCAAATCCAAACTACTCCCAAAGCCAAGTTGGCGAAGTTGTTGAATTTAGCTAAATCATCTGTTACCAACGAATTAAAAGTGTTCGGTGAACATTTTTCGACAGCCAGAAAAGCTAGATCGGGGGGAAATCGAAAGCCAAAAGCCACAACGACGACAAAACGAGTGGCCCGATGCTTTGAGCGGAACCCCAACCTCTCCGTCCGAGATGTCACAAAGAAGCTGGAAGTGGCGCCTTCAACCGTGGAAAGAGCTCAAAACCGTGCTGGACTATCGACTAACAAGAAAATGGTGACTCCAAATCGCGACGATAAACAAAACACGTCGGCCAAAGCACGATCGAGAAAGTTGTACACAACGATGCTTGTGTAGTTTGATTGCATGGCACAGGACGATGAAACTTAAGCCAAGGCAGACTTTAAACAGCTTCCTGGACAGGAATTTTATATGGCAACCAAACAAGGAAAGGTGGCAGATATTTCCAAACACATTAAATTGTCAAAGTTGCAAGCCATCTGTAGCTGTGGCTTGAAGAGCAACGTTTACATTGCGACTGGAACCGTCAACCAGAAAATTTATCTGAGCAACTACCTACAAAAACGTCTACTGCTCTTCCTGAAGCGACACAATTGTTTCGTTTGATTTTGGCCGGATTCGGCATCTTGCCATTACGGAAAAAAGGCCATAGAAAGGTATGCTGCCAAAAACGTTCAAATGGTGCCCAGGGACCCCTCCCAACACGCCAAAGCTCCGCCCAATCGAACAATATTGGGCCATCGTCAAGCGAAACCTTAAGAAGACTCAAAAAGCAGTTGTGAGCGCAAACAGTTCAAGTCAAACTGGCGTTCTGCAGCGAATTAAGTGTACAAGGAGACTGTACAAAATCTTATGGCAGGTGTTAAACGACAAACCCGGCAATTCGCATTCGGTAAAATGGAAGCTTTGCTGTATATTTCTCCTGTATTCTCTATTAACTGAACTTGAAAAAGAAAAAAACTGACTTATTAACATAAACTTTGATCGACTCACACACATTACTGTTTGACCATATTTTGATCGGAACACCCATTAAAGCAACGTCAATACTGTCCTATCCTTTTCATATTCGGTCTGGGACAAGCTCTGGTATTTTTATACACATTGAGGATGTTTGTTAGTCCAAAGCATCAACCGTTGGTTCTTTGTGTAATAACAGCTATGCTGACAAAAACGGAGTAGCGATCTCGGGCGGTCAATGATGCTCATGTTCATGCTCATAATAGCTGATTCTTTGTTTCCATAAAAATATGCATTACTCAATGTTCTTGAACGGCTCTGAAACGGCTACTAAAAAACAATTGCAAAAAAATTAAGGCACTGTTTTTTTATACCACCCAAAAAATTGCGAAAAATCTTCAAGAAAAAAACCCACGTAGAGATGTTTTTTCGGTAAAGTTACTTGAATTGAAACATCTATATTTTTGTTCAAAAATGTGTTCGTCTATCTCATGATGTAAGATGAAAAGTCATTTTCTTAATTTTTGAATATAGAGCACCACAGTCTCTAAACACAAGCTGAAAAGATTTTGAGTTATCGATTTTAGTCGATAATTTAGAGTTTTTGAACACAGTTTAGTGGGGAGCCAGCTTTTTTCGAATGGGAGGATCACTCGTTTTATTTTAAGTTTTGAAATGTCAGTCGGTTACAGAAGAATTTGCCAAATGCAGCATTTTCAGTGAAACTTGATCCACAGTTTTTGGTTAGGACATGGCATCTGGTTGGGTTAATGACGCGGCTGGGTAGCTCAGTGATTACCCGTTCTGCTTACTGAGCAGATGGTCGGGAGTTCAATCCCAGGCCCGTCCCCTTCCTTGCTATTTGTGACTTGCCTCTTTCTATCACCACTAAATTTATAATAAAAAAGCAGTCTACTGCGTTTTCTTTCATTGATCGCATCACTTACCACAGTGCATCCATGAACTAAAAATAACCTGCCTCACTAACACAACTATCCTTCTCTTGGCAATTGTAGAGATGCAGTGATGATCACGGTCTCTAATAACAACGATTGTCAAACTAATCACCCTTCTTCCCCCCTTCCCAAGGACCGTGAGGACGTGGCCAGCGCTGGTACTGATCTATAAATAGAATTAGTGAACTTGTACAAAAAAAAAACATGGCATCTGGTTGGGTTAATGGAAGTTCAGTGTTATCCTTTCGATTGCGCTGCTGATCCTAGCAAATACCTAAAAAGAAGGGATCGAATCCTGAAATTGACAGTTTTGAATGGAAGATTGTATTTACTTGATAAATTTGCGAACCGAGATTTCCTCTTAGTTTATTTTATTTGAACAAGGCCCTTGTAGGTGTGTGTGATCTTTGAATGAGCTATAAAGTACTGTTGTCTTTACTAATATTGTGCAACGATTCACTAACCAGCATTCGCGTCATATTAACAACAGTTTTTAGCAGATAATTTGAATCGACAGAGATTTTTCATAAGAGCCTAACTGACAAACGTAAACAATGGCTTTTTCCGCGAATATCGTGGCTTTGAAAACTGGCCTAATCAATCCACCACGGTCATTTTGAAAAGGAAGAGTTCACCTATCCGATTGAATTGGAGGCTTACATGCATGGGTAGCTTTTGTGCCACGAGAAATTAACGGGAGAAGCCATCGTTTACGTTTTTCCGTTAGGCCCTATTGAAAAATTTGTGTCAAAATCAGTCATCTGCTAATTACTAGTAACTGGTCATGCTAATGTCATGCATTTTCTACACAAATTAGCAATGGTAATTATGGCTGGCTTGAACAGTTCATGCCACTTAAACGCCTTACTAAGAGATGGTTGCCAAATTGGTCAAACTAGATCAAACTTATTTCACTCGTGGTTGCGCCAAACAGCTGGCTTCAAATTCCACACTGGCTTGATTACCCGACTTCTCATCACACGGATGCACAACCAATGGCTGCCTAAAAACGCGTAGGAATATTTTCGATCGATTGAGGCAAGCATCTGGAAAACGTTTGGAAGAAAAACTGACATATTAACGTTCAAAACCTGACTGCTTTTCGTGACGGTTGCAAAAGGTTTTTTTTTAAATTGTACCCCAGTATAGAAAAGAAAGACGTAATCCTTCGATAAAAACGTTGACGTATAAAAAAAGCACAGCAAAAAATGTTTCAAAGCCAAATGTCAAAACTCATCAAATAAAGGGGTCTCCTGAAGAGCATTTGAAAGATTTACAAGGTTTTTTAAATGGGCACTTTCTTGTGTTACACCTTATTATACTAACCTCAACCAAAAGTATTCTTGCAGTATTGAGGTTTACTTGTCTAATGAGTATGATGAAGCATGATAAATCCATCATTTTAAAAATATATCAAGTGTTTCATTTGAGAAGTTGAAGTTTTTAGGAAGTGTTTGTTGAAATCATGAAGGGAGGGCACTTTATTTTGCCGCTGGCTGTATATGCTTATACATTAACTTTTAATTTTTAAACTATACAAATATTTTACTACGTCATGATTACATTGGACCAATGTTGAAAACATCGAAGGTATGTGTGAGGATGTACATTGATAGCTTATTTTTGATACATTCTTTATTGTGGTGTAGGCTGTAACTCAGGGTATGTTTTACCCAGAACCTACATTTATAGCTCCAGGTGGCAACGCAAGCTACACATACTATAAGGATCATAATTAGTGGCAGTAACTTGATTGTGACTTATTCGAATAACATTGCCATAACTTCAACTGCTTTGCAATAAGTGTGCTACAAGAGAACGTTACCGGTTTTGTAAATCCTTCGGGCTCTTGGAAAACAATAACATTAAGCGCATCATCATATCTACCCATGTTTTCAACGGATCCAGAAACAGTTGTGGCAACCGCTGATGAGATTTCAGTCTCGCCTGCAGTTACATCGATGCGGTTACTTCGTCATTTGTTCCAACGCATCAATTTGTACCAATTATTCAAACACTATCCATGCTGGGTTCCAAAGTTATCCTTCAGCATTGGATCTACATTGCTCTTCTCGCATTCTGGAATGAACTCAATGCTTTCAGTATGCATATAGTAAAGTACATTTTGTCACACAACCCAATTCTTGATCGGCTTCGTATTTGCCTACTTTGATGTCGTCTAATCGTACATCAGTGGTTCTTTAGAATCCATCCGTTCCCCGCACAACTTAATCGTTCCATTATCTAACAGTTTTCAATGAAGCTCCAGATGGGTATCCACAGTTGTTTGCTAAGTCAACAATTGCTAGTCTACTCCCCGGTATTTCACTAAATTCATTTTTTTTTCTACTATGCGCAAAGTATCGCCCTCAGTATTACCAATACTGCGAAGAATAGTATCGCGGGGATAGTATCAATAATTCAGTCTGTCTGGCAAGAGCTACTAGTGCTCCAATGCTAGCCCAACAAGTAATGCCACGCAAGTTACCGAAGTCCACTGGGGATGCCTGAGAAAATGCCTCACCTTCTATACTAGTTCGTTAAAGAACTCGACGGAAGTCTTTGGATACGCTGAGGCTGAGAATCTTGCTAGATTGCAGCGTAGCATAGGAAGGTCAGCAGTGAAGGCAGTCAAAAGTGGCCTGCTCTTACCGGCATTTGTTCCAAACGTTACAAATACGATGTAAGGAGCTCTAAAGAAGGCCAGAGACTCTAAGTTATTCTCTTTTGTAGATGGTGAGGAACATTCTATCACAGAAGTTGAACAACTTGTCTTATGGCTTGATGATTCAGAATCATATTACCTTGGCCGATTTGCCAGCAACACAACTAATAGGCGTTGTGTTTGTTCTTAAAATTACAGCGAAGCCCATCTCATTGAGCGAGATAAGGGAACGTTCATTAATTACGTCACGCAAAAATTGACTTTTTATAAACCCCTACCCCTTGTCACGTTTTTTGTATGGACCTTCAATTTTGTTATGTAGACTATCACGTTTTCTCACCCCCTCTCTACCCCCCTACTGCGTGACATAATTAATGGACCTTCCCTAAGGCGCTATAACATTGGCAATTATTGCCAGGCTTTTGGTTCAAATGCCAAAAGTTCATCCACAGGCAAAAGGAGCATAAACCAATCTTTCTAGCATCTATGCTCCCAACAATAAAGTAAAAATTATCACACTGTTTAATTCTACATAGAAGCGTTTGGTACGGGAGGTCCACGCTTTCTTCCTTCCCTTGATACAAATCGCAGAGCGATTCTAGATCTTTCTGGAACGCTCATTTCTTGAATCCTCTGCGTGGCACACTACGCAGTTGGCCTGGCCGATGACAAGAAATATGTATTCAAGAAACCATCATTTTCCAGGATGCCTTCAAGAATTGGCTGCGTTAGTGGAGATTAGATTAGATTAGATTAGAAATCACAGCGAAGCCCATCTCAACGATGGCTTCACCCAAACTCAATCGATAGCCGTTGATTGGCGAACCAATGCGCGCCGCAAAACGGCCCCAGCGCCCGACTTTGCGATGCACTTCTTCGTACAGCCAATCCGCTCCGAAGCAGCGTAACGAAGATGCTGAAGTCTGTCCCTGTCACCCTCAAACTAGACAATAAATTTCGGCTCTGATATGTTCACGTAGCAGACCCAATGTGGACGAAATCTGAAGCTAATTTGCTTCCATAGTGAAAGCGAACCTGGGGAGTGATACTGATCCCGAGGTTGTTAAGCTGGTAGCCAAAGGTATAGATACCATTAACATAACCTTTTTTTCATTCAATGTCGGCCACGACCCAGCCTTGAAGGACAGTGCTCTCGATCTTTCGACATGGCCAGAGGAATTCATGTTCCGGCAGGAACATGTAGTCCGAGGACTATAGCTCCCAAAAATTATGATCCTGGATTATGGCCAGCAACAACGAAAACTATTACAGCAATGAACTAACTATCAATCAATTGTCGCTGGGATGCCCTGAGAGAGCGCCGTAAGGAAGGCCCCACACCACACCCGATTCGTGCGTTCCTCAGCTTTAACAACTTTAAGCGCAGTTCGTTTCAAAATGCCGATTTTTAAACCATTGTAATATGAAGGAGCTAGGTATCATAAAATTCTATGTACACTGAAAATTATATATCATTTATAATAAGAAATCGAAGGTAGGACTAACAAACCTATTCGTTGTTTTCTGCAATGAAACTGATTTGTGCTTTTTAGGAAGATTCCTTTGTATTTAATGACACGCGAAACTGTCAGAAGCTCGAAGCATTCGTTCATTACACGAAAACAATACAAAGAGCTACAAATAATTCGTTACCAATAAAAAAGAAACGTGTCTCTGATGGTTGCATAAACGACTGACAGATCTACTTTATCGACTCAAAATATAATTGAAAAAAATCGCAACCACGTGGCAGTGTGTGTTCGGCGTTTTATTTTTTAATGTTTTTGGCATTGGGTTCGATCCTGTATTTTTAGGAAGAGCTGTTGTTGAGTTCGTGGTTGATCTCACTTTACCATGTTGACTCGTGAAAGGTTACTTGATTAATGAGCATCGATAGCGCTTCATTTTCTATCCTCAGATAAATTAACATTTATGAGAATGACCGAAGAGAAGCTGCAATGGGCCGGTCTTCACGAAATTAATTTTGTGCATCGTACAAAAAAGGTGTAATGATAGCATTTTGTTAGATGACAAGCAATATGAACATTTCATACAATTTACGAGACATTTGTTCTATGTACAAATTCCACGTTAACGAAACGACTGAAAGCTCGAAATAAATTTTCAGTGTATGTATGTATGTATGTAACATAAGAACCTTGTCTTGTTTGCAGCTCTACTTATTAGCAAGATCAAATAAAGTAGGTGCAATAATTCATATTTAGCTTGGAAATTCAGATCAATCAGATATCATGTTAGCATTAGCATTGACATTTGCACACCTCGTGCCACCATGAAACAGTTCCAGTTACGGATACGTTTTTTCTCACAATAATCTCCACGAAGACACTCCTCGATCGCTCACCTGGCCACGTCCATGCAACCGTTGGAGATAGGGTGGATTTAGGTATCTACCTTAAGAAGATACGGGGAACTCACTTAGTCTGCAGTAGATATCAAAAAAAAAAGGAAATGAATAGTCTGAGAGAATAGTTGTTTGGAATGAATGGCTTGTTTGATGAACAGACCTTTTTTTTGTTAAATGGTCGTTGGGAGCATCTAGTCTAAGAATGTTAAGTGATGCTTCATTTCTCTTCAAACGGTTGGGACTTAAGCATTAACTACTGTCCTACCCAACAAACATCGGTGTTGAATTAGAGCTTGTTCAAACAAATTTGGAGAAGCTATTCAGCTATTCTCGAAGAAACAGCTGAATAGCTTCTCCAAATTTGCTTGAACAAGCTCTAATTAAACACCGATGTTTGTTGGGTAGCTCTCTATGGCTTATGGTTATAGCACCATTACTCGCCTCTGATAAGTGATGAATATTTGAAAATAGAAGAACGGGTGGTGCAAGAGAACTTGTCAGATCTCTTGGATTGCAGCAACAACATTGCATTAAAGGGTGTCCACAGATAAATTGCAACATTTTAAAGTCGTCCTCAAAATCAAGTCTCACAAGCGATTGTCGTGAAGTATTCAGGAAATAAAATACATTTGGTTTAGATATTTTTATTTCACTGTATTTATTTACCAAATCCAAAATCCCGAACTTTCTTCTTAATACCACTTCCTCCACTTTTAACCATGAATTCAAAATTACCTGTTCTGTAGTGACAACTTAAGGATGCATACGAAGTTCGTACTTCATTATAGCCCAGTATTTTTCAATTGGCCGCAACTCTGGAGAGTTTGGGGGATTAAGATCCTTCGGCACGAAATTGACACCATTCGCCATGTACCACTCCAGAACATCCTTGGAGTAGTGACAAGCGGCTAGGTCCGGCCAAACAATTGTAGGAACGTTGCGTGTTTTAAGAAACGGAAGCAGTCGTTTTTTCAGGCATTTATTCATGTACTATTTACAGTTGAACCATCTACAGTTGAAGTTGTCACGAAAGGCTTGCTCCGTTTACCACACGAACAAACCCCCAGCCAAATCATGAATTTCCTGGGGTACTTTGACACTTCCTATTTCTTGAGAGACTCTGAAACATCGAACTTGTCTTTCGCAGTCACGTACTGGTTGCCAGGAATTTGTTTAAAGTCCGCTTTTACATGTGTTTCATCGTCCATGATGTAGCAGTGTGGTTTCGTCAACATTTGGAAGCGGGCGGTTTGGAGCTTTCTGAACTTTGAATGAACCGAGCCCAGCTCGTTTTTTGGCTTTCTGCACGAAACTTTTGGTCAAATGCAGCTTTTTCGCGACATCCCGAACGGAATAGTTGGGTTTGCGTTTAGAGGCAGCAACCACTCGCTTGTGATCCTACTCACAGTATGGACTTTTTCTACCACTCACCTTCTTCCGATCGACAGCTAAATAGTTTTCCCGAAACGTTTTTTGACACGAGACACTGTAGACTGGTGAATTTTCAACATCTTTCCGATGGCTCGTGGGAGTGGATTGTAGAGGTGCGTCTGCAAAATGTTTTCGCGCACTTGCTGTTCCTTCGACTCCATTTTTGAAACTACGACACATTTTCCAGTGAAACTCACGCAGTGTAAACAATACACGCTGAGGTCATTTCACCCCAAACTGGAAGGCTTATTGAAAGTGATGCAATTTAAGTGTGGACACCCTTTACATTAATATACAACTTTGTGAATCATTCGCCAATCGCTAGTTTAAAATGAACAATGGACGAAACAAGTGATAAATCAATAAATACAGCCTTCATCAATAGTTATTACAGATTTGTATCTGGACATTTTTCAGTGAATGTAATGATGAGATTCTATGACGCGGAATAGCAAAAAGTAAATAATAATTCGAGGCAAACAAGAAGTCCGTCAAAATAAGAGTATGTTAACTGACTGACCAATTACTGGTCGTCACCGAGAGGGTGCCACAATTTTGGAAATTTTGGTTTCTTCAGCAGATTCTCGTAATTTCCCTGAAGTAGAGCGGGTTTTCGTAAACTTCTGATCATTGCAATTGATTTTCCAATCAAGTTACGAACAATATTCCACTGAAAAAATGGCTCACCAAGAGGCTTTTTGAAAGCTGGAATGTCCGTTATTATTTTCTTCCACTCTCCGTCATCAAGCAAAAAGTTATTCAAGCCATTCTTCAAGTTCTTCAATCAACCAATCTGATGCCTTTCTTGCAGCGGAGCTCACAGATTTACGTTATCTAAAAATCGCATAAGCACTCTACGTGTTCTGAACTGGTTATGCTTCCGGTGCCGGCTCCATATCCCGTTGTACCATTATCGAACCTACCGAGGACCTTTTAGCAGACACAACGGATGAACATGTTATTCTATGAAAAGTATAGATTCAGACGGTCCATTGTACTTGGCTCAGTTGAAGAACAAATATTATTAATTTGAAAAAGTATAAAGGGTGTATTCGATAAAAATGGCACACAGAAAATCTTCTGTAACTTTTGAATCGTATGAGTAAAAAACCTAGACATTTGAGTAGATCTGATCCATAGTGTATTATTTACATCTGCCAAGTTTCATAGTTATACATTCAGTAGTTCCAGTCATGTCGTCGAAACAAGAAATTGTCCGTGAGAAAATCTTGTGCACTCACAATCAAAATCCAGGGGCGTCCCACCGGTGGATTGCTAAAAGGCTTGGAATTGCAAATACAACTGTGTCTCGTGTAATAAGAACCTTCAAAGAGCGTCTGAGTGTCCAAAGGAAGGAAGGGAGTGGTCGTAAAAGTGGTCCAATGGACAGTAAAATGGCCAGGAAAGTCGTACAACAATTCAAGAACCGTCCAAACATGTCAATTCGAGATGTCGCTAAAAGTCTAAGGTGTCAGTCGGTTTTGTGCATAAAACCATGAAGCGTGCAGGGTTACATGTTTACAAAGTGCGAAAAGCCCCAAACCGGAATGAAAAACAAAACATCACTGCGAAAACCCGCGCCCGGAAACTTTACACGAAGCTGCTCACCAAATCCGGTTGCATCGTGACGGATGACGAAACATACGTCAAGGCCGACTTCCGTCAACTTCCTGGGCAAGAATATTTCGTTGCTAAGTCAAAGTTCGATGTTCCGGAGGATGTTCGAAAGAAGAAACTATCGAAATTTGCAAAGAAGTTTCTAATCTGGCAGGCGATTTGCGGATGTGGTGAAATAAGTGCTCCCTTCATCACTTCCGGAACAATAAACGGTGCGATTTACACGGAAGAGTGCCTTCAGAAGCGTCTCTTGCCATACATTAAGAAGCACAAAGGATCAACTCTGTTTTGGCCTGATCTAGCATCCTGCCACTACGCTCGAAACCGAGCCAACGGAGTCAATTTTGTGCCAAAGGATATGAACCCACCAAATTCACCGGAACTTCGTCCAATTGAAAAATTCTGGGCAATTATGAAAACGGAACTTCGCAAACATCCCAAAACTATAAAAACAGAGCTAGAATTGAAGAAAATTTGGGTCAAAACAACAAAAACACTGGGAAATCGGTAGTTCTTGATTCCCTGAAAATTTCAAGAAAATCCGATAATCAGTTTAATTTTGATGAGTATATATGTGTGTGCCATTTTTATCGTATACACCCTTTATTAGACGAAGAAAACCAA
>JASCZW010020230.1:0-12586 GCA_034211315.2 Aedes japonicus | reverse complement strand
ACCACAATTGCAATTCATGATTGGATAAACCCTTACAGAAAAAATAACCACTCGTTGCATCCTGGTGAGTGTAGTTTTTTAGTGGAATACCTGTAGCTAGAAAATGAGTCTAGACTGAATAGTATTAGTACACGCATAGATGGCATTTCGCACTAATGTTTCGCTGGCGCGTGAGATTTGTACCTTCGCAGCAGGGATGCCACATTCACAGACATGTCTGTAAATTTGCAGACTTTTGATTTTTATTGCAGATTTTTTTAACGATGCAGACATTTTATTAATGTTACAGACTTTTACAGACATTTGAAATATTTCTTTAAATTTCAAATAAAGGTATTCTCTGATGTTTAGATTTAAAACGTACGAGGATCTGAACAGTATAGTATATACGGTAAGAAGCTTTGTTGAAGCATTTTAAAATATCGTAGGTATCATTTAAAGTAGAAATCCTTGAAGAAACGAAAGTGGTGGGCCACTTGGAGACACAATAGGCCCGGAAATAAGTATCGTATAGGACCTCTCCGAGGGAACATGGAGTCCCTACTTATGGTAGTGTTCAATCCCACGCGTGTTCAAACCCATGCGAAAAATTAATGTCGAAGCGTTGGTAATATTGGTTCTTTGCTATTAAGTCACAATGAAAATCAAGGTTTACAAAAATACAAATCATATTTGAGAAACTTAGAGACTTCCTCGAAAAAAAAACTTCTCCTATGGTCAAGTAGAAACTTCTCAGAAGTATTGGGAGCAAGCAGTTCATGCAAGAAGAACCTTCAAAAATTCATTACCGAACTTCAAGATCATACTTACCAGAATTTCAAGACAGAACTTCCCCAAGAATCAGAAGAGGATTTATCAGAGCTTCAGGAAGAAGTGTAGGGGAGAGGACTTCTCTGAAGTTTGGAATTTTTCAGAGGTTTTGGAGTACTTCAGAAAAAAAACTTCCCCAAATTTCAGACGGGAGCTAACCAGGAAGGGCACTTTTTATAATTTCTCAAAAAATCAGGAAAAAAAATCCTCAGGACGATGCGCTAAAGAAGTTGAGGAAAGAACTTCTCTCAAGTTCAGGAAATAAGAAGTTACGGAAGAAACTTCTCGAAAGATTAGTTGGAACTTCCTAGAAGTGCTTGGCCGCTTTTCCAAAGCTCAGAGGAGAACATTCTGCATTTCAGAATAAGGATTTCTCAAAATTCTTTAGAGAAAAAAGAATGAAACTTTCCAGGATCATTGGGCTTCTTTCTAATTCGAGCACGAATTTACCAATAATTCCGGAACAAACTTCCCCCAAAGTTCTGGAGAAAACTTCCCAAAAGTGTAGAAGAGGACTTTTCAGAAGTCCAGGAAGAAACTTCAAGAACAAATTTAAGGGAATTTTCCTAAAAATTTTGGAATAAAATTTTCCTCGCAGTTCCGTATGGAACCAATCAGAAGTTTGGAAAAAATAAGCTCAGGAAAAAACTTCCCCAAATTTCAGGGAGAAACTTACCAGAGAGGGCACTACCTATAGGGTCAAGAAGGAATTTTTCAACAAAAAAAAGGTAAAGAACTCCTCAGAAGTTCATAAGAGAACTTCTCAGATGTTGCGAAGAGACCAAAAGTTTAGTTCACGAAATCCCCATTATGGTAAATTCTTTTGATAAAATCAGGAAGAAACTTTCCAGAAGTACTCACTGACTAACCGAAGAAGCAGTCTTCACCAAAATCATTCATATGACCATAATGATATTGATGATCATGAGTGATGATGCCACCTTTTAAAATATGGTAGACACCATCAATGGTTATTGTTGAATCAAGAAAAAGTCTGTTGAATTTATCAAATCAAAACTTAATTTTGATTTTAAAATACAAAACTGGAAAGAGCGTCACAGGGGAAAAAAAACTAAAGAAAATTGTGTCATCTATGCGAATGCTTCAAGATTTAGTGTCACTTTTGAAAATATGAAACAATAGTGTGAGGTTCCATACAATTCATGAAATAGATGCAGACATGTTTACATAATCACACAAATAGCGATAATGACATAACTCGCTCTCTTATTACGTTTTTTTGTTGAAAAAAGTCTAATTTTCATTTTTTTAGACTACAGACTTTTACAGACATTCCCAGACATTTCAAATTTTTATCACAGATATTTAAAAAAAATATCTGGCATCCCTGCTTCGCAGAGGATACAACCATAACTCACCGCAGATAAAGCAAAGTGCTCTTTTATTCGGTGATAAATAGACAGAGTGAAAGTGTGCGCCTGTGATGGGATCGCTTGGAGTGAGTGAATCACTCTCACTTTCAAACGATCGCTCTCACGTGCTCTCCTCTGTCTTCGTCCACGTGCTCTCGTCTGCGATCACTGCCGCGTCCACTTGTGCTCTTTCTGTGATTCGCTGGTACGATTGAAAAAGAAAACGTCGTCGGAGTTGTAGAAAATGTCCGAAAGAAGGAAGCGGGAAGAAACGTTCTTCTTTCTTGCTTCGATATGTAGCGTCATAGCGAATTTGCAATCACTGCTGTATATTAGCAGAAGAGCCCACGCCAGTGCGCTCACTGGTGTGCACGCGTCAGGGAATTTATCTGCATTCGCTTGTGTGGATTTGAGAGCTCTGCCTCTCACTCTAGAGCGATCGAGTGTAGTTTCAATAGAAACCATTTTCTCCACTCACATGAGCTACCCGTATGCAAACACGGGGGTGAATATAAACAAGAGAGAAGAGCTCTCGTTATGGTAGGAAGAGTGTGATAGGAAATAAAATCTCTCTCTACCACACTGAGGATATAGACATCACTGAGTACACGACGTCTGCACGTCTGGTACCATTTTTGCATTGGTATGATTGTGTGGCAAGTATCCCTATGCCCTGGGAGTCGAGCTATCTTCCTTAACGAAAAATACCTAGACCAGAACGGGAATCAAACCCCGTCACCTCCAGCATGGTATTGCTTAGTAGTTGCGCCGTTACTGATTGAGGAAAAGTAAGGACATTCTACCTTGTTTGTAGGAGTCAACGATGACTTGATTTTGAATGAGGATAGAGGTAGCCATATTTGATTTTTGGAAAATCGCATTTTCAGATAGTTACTGCTGCTCCAACGCTTTTTAAATTCGAACCATAGTTTGTATATCTGTGTAAACATTGCTTCCTTGTTATTTGACCAACCGGATACTTGTCAACTATGTAGCAGAAAGATCTTTGAGCTACTTCTCCCAGAAAAGAAAAGCTCAACTAAATCACCACTATTTTTCACATCTAAAACAGATTCTCGTTAAACAAAAAACAAACAAAGCTTTTATTCAAATAACCTTTTTCAATTTTCACGAATTTTAGTGTTAGAACTTGAAAACTATTACACAGAAAATCAAGCGAGATTCATTAATTAAAATTTAAATTCAGATTCAGGAAGTATTGATAAAACACAAGGAAAAGACTGGTAATCCGCAGAGCTATGTACAGAAGCATGTGTGTTATGTATGCGCTACGCAAAACTTCATGTTTTTGAGAACACAACACAAGAAAGTTCAACCCTTGAGCTGGCCTTATTCAAATGAGGTAAAAATTGACTAGGCTTGGAATTTTTTTTAAGGCAAGGGAAAGACATACAAACAATCTGTTTAGGTATTTCGTTTGGATATAGTTTTGATTTTATTTCATATTTTTTTACAAAAAGAAATAAAATGGCGCCCGAAATGTCACTTGAAGCTGGATGGCAGTACTCCATCTTCGTGCATTATAGCAGCTCACACGTTTGCTGAAATCAAAAATCGTTTTCATTAGGCGATTCTGCATTAGATTTGGCTTTAAAATTGAAATTTTGGTGCTAAGTTGAAGTTTGCGAATCGTTTTTTCGTGTTATTTTCAATTGTTACGACTGTATAAAATATGTTTATTAACAACAAATTACATTTATCAGATCGACAATCTCCAATAAAAAGTGTTTACTTTTCCGGGATCAAAAGAAGAAGTTAATTGGCTATTTTTTGTGACCTGATTAGTGGCAGAAATTCGTTTCTGCAGGCATACCTTCCGGTACATTTCTTTGTTCATATTTGCGGTAGTGAAAGAAGGTGTCGATTTCATACCGCACTGGCAAAGTAACGCCAAACCAACACCTTTTTCCCAATTTTTCGCAAAAAACGATTTCTCGAATTCGGGACATCCGTTCCACGCTTCACGGAGTAAAACTGTGCCCTGTAGTCCAGTTTGACGTACGTCTCGTCATCCATGATAATGCATATGTCATTTTGCTCGAACGTCGTCGTACAGCTTACGAGCCTGAGTTTTTACGGAATCCGCCTGAATTTGGCTGCGTTTCGGACATTTTGATTGAGGGAATTTCGCTCCTTTGTACGTTGGACCATTCTAATCGTCGTTCCACACTTTTTTGCGCAATCTCTGATGGATACCTCCTGTTTTCCTTCAAAAACTTTGCAAATTTGTTTGTCCAAATTTGGGTTTGTCACACCTGTTTTTCTACCACGACTACCCGTTCAATGTGTTATGCATAACAAACCGGTTGATCGCATTTTGGACCGTACAGACACTAGCACATTCTTCTTTTGCTAATATTCTTAGCGATAATCATCGATTTTTGCTTTTTTTCCGTAAGAACTCAAAACAAATCGGTGGCGCCATCTGTTAGCTTATTGCTATTTGATGTCTCAAGGGAAGCCATGTTTTTACACAGGTAAATAAGATGAAGTCGAACGTCTGTCTGCGGTAAAACTTTAACTTTTTTTTAATTAATCATTTATTTGTACAAGCTAAATCGAATCAACTTTACAGAGCCTAGTTTTCATATTGGTATACATCATGTATTTTAAAACTTAAGTTAAGGGGATAGAGCCGAGTTTAATAGGAATAAATATGAATAAATAACACATTTATTTTATATTCAAAATTGTCAAAAAAAACTTAAAACTATACAACTTTTGGTTTTTTTTTTACTTAAACATTTTTGAAAGAGAAAAAAAAACACACAAACACTGAAAATAAAAACTTCTACTAAACATACGTGTTAAACTAACTACAATCTAAGGCTAATGTTAGTCAAAAACACATAAATGAGTTTCATAAACTCCAGATCACGTACAGCCAAAACTGGTTTTACTTGGGTTGTTTACCACGACCCCTAAGGGAATCAAAAAGCTCTGATCTGACTCCACGATGCTCAGCACAAGACCAAATAACGTGATCTGCGTCCTGATAACGTTGGCCACATTCACAGAGATTGCTGTCGCTCAGCCCAACGCGGTATAAATGAACGTTCAAAGAATATTGATTGGAAATGAGGCGAGACATCACACGAACGAAGTTTCGACCCACATCCATACCCCAAAACCATGATTTCTTCGACACCTTTGGGATGAAAGAATATTTCCATCGCCCCAAATCTCCTTTTCTCCATTTAACCGGCCGGCTGACGAGTGACTGTTGACCAAAAATAGGAAAAAAATCGATCAGTAATATCGCCTTCTATAGCGCCCACCTTTGCAAGCGAGTCCGCTTCCTCATTGCCCAGAAAACTTTAACTTTTAATGAAGGTTTTCGTTTGTTCACAAGGCAAGGAACACATCGACACTAAACAGCTATCAAAATAAGTAATAGCCTTTTTTATATAGAACCTAAAATGTGTACTCATAATTAACTATGCAGTCCTTAATACAGATATTACATCTGCAGTTTTGAATTTTTCACAAAGTGTTTTTTTGAAATGTGAAAACGTGGGCACTTTTGCCAATGACTTTTTTCCTGAAAGTTCTAGTTCGTGAAAGTCTTGAAATCTTTCAAATAGATTTTTTTTCGGTAATGCTTTATTTTAAAAAGCTTGCCTTTTTCCCTCGAAAATAGTTCCGACCCACAGTGCCCCCTGTGAAATGAAAGAACTGGAAATCAATAGCTCTTAAATCTGAAACCGCCCGAAATAAATAATTTCCTTTCTCCCACCTAAATACATTCTCACATTTGAAAGAAGTTTAAACGGCCGACTGCGATTGCCGCGATTGCGGTACATGAAGTTGTTTTTACTTTTTACGCAAAGACCCGCTTCGGAGCAAAAACCGCAATCGACATTAATCGATCGATCGACGACAAGAGTAGGAAAACGGGTTTCGTAATCTCCGATAATCGAGTTCTGCCACCATTCTTCTCGCCCTACTCCCGCCCCCTGGCCACCGTTCGTGCCCATAGTCAGGTGGTTCGCTTTGGGCTCTCGAGGAAGGCCACGCACCGCACCGAGGGAGGATTGCAGCAAGTGCGGACAAGTGCTGCTGCGACCCAGATAAATCGATTATCAAGTTCGGATTGCGTGAGTTGCAATTTCGTCCCCGCATGTGTGAATCATAGCGCTAAAGTGGCTGAATAGTTTCTCGGCTCTCACCTACTGTCAAATATTTACCTGTTTGGCGTGAGAAGTCTCAGTAGGCGCCTCTGCGGCAAGTGACGAAGCGACGGAGATGACAGTTGGGGTTAATAGCATCTTAAAGGTGGGTATTTTTTCCAACGGCTGCTGCTATCAGTCAAGATAGCAAAATGAGAGAGATTTGTCCTCCTGGATCCACAAGCTAATATTTGATTGTTGGTGAGATAAACGATGACGGTGGACTTTGTTTCGCTCGAAGGGGAAAATGTAAACACCATTCCATTGACACTGTTGTTTTTAGCCTTATTGTGGGGGTAAAGTTTATAAGGGTAGTTTAGGCTTATAAGACTTTGAGGCTTAATGATATATCTCAACAGTCATAGGTTTATTTCCAAGATTTGTAAATGGCTTGTGGATGAACAAACGGCTGGTAGGGTGATAGTTTTTAGCGCTGCTTCGAGCGATTTCTTCTTCGAAGGGTCGGAAACGCATCTTTTCGGTTATTGAAATCCTGGAGTTCAAGATCTTATTCATCGGAATGTTGTACATGAACGATTTCGAAACATTCAGATCGGCAGCAATTTGTCATGCTGACCGTTAACGATTTTAATACCACATGCACTTTCCGCGAACTTTCCATGTTCAGAGTGAGTATTGAATGTACCTTCTGTGTACTTTCAAGTTTAGAGGGAGTACTAAATGTACTTACCAAAGACTTTATAGTTCAAAGAAAGTCTGTTTATGAAATCAGCATTTTCAGTATAATCAAGTGACAGCGACATACCGTTTGGAAACACGTTACCAACAGTATGGAAACTCGGATAGAGGAAATATTTTGGCTGCCGTGTAGGCTGTAAATGCTGTCTTGAAGGTAAGCTGACGGGCCTTCTAGTTCGTAACAAGTCGAACTCTGAATCCAATCAACCGTTGGATCTCATCCCTACTGATGTGTGAGGACCCATGCAAACCGTGACGATGATGGACGTCGCCTTTGCCTCATCATGATTGACGACTTCACTCGATTCACCTTCGAATATTTCATGAAACAAAAACGCGAGGTTCCCCTACGTGTCCAGGAATACGTCCAGTCCATGAAGACGGCATTCAACAAGACGCCGAAGGTCATGTGTTTGACCACCTGAATACACAGTGACACGGCGGAAGAACCACACTGCATGTTTCCTGGACTCCCATCTACCATTAACACGGGCAGTTACCGGATGAGCCGAAGAAGCCTTTGAAGACCCCGTTCAAGCTGTGGCATGAAACAAAGCCCGGCATGCGTCATCTCAAGAAGTTTGAGAAAAGAAAATCCCAAGAGCTTTCGAACAGTTCTAAGAGCTTACAGAAAGTTCCCAGAAATTCTGAAAAGTTCCCAGTAAATTGGAGATGTTCCCAAAAATACCGAGAATTTTCCAGAAATGATGAAAAAAAAATCCCAGAATTTCAGAAAAGTTCCCAGTGATTCGGTGAAGCTTCCAGAAATTCGAATCCAGTTCCGAGAATTTTAGAAAAGTTCTTAGGAACTGTCGAAAATCCCCAGAAATTCGCACAAATCCGGAGAAGGTTCCAGAAATTTAGAGAAGTTTAAATAAATTCAAAGAAATACCCATCAATATCCCAGAAATATGGAGACCTTTCCAGAATTTCAGGGAACTTCCTAGAAATTTTCATAAAATTTAGTTCCCAGGAATTTTCAAAAGCTCCCAGATGTTTGGTGAGGTTCCTCGAAATTTGGAGAAGTTGCCAAAAATTCGAAGCAGAACTCCCCAAAAATTCAGAGGAGTAGCCCGAAATTACGAAAAGTTACAAAAATTTCAGGGAAGTTCCCAGATATACGAAGAAGTACCTCGATTTGGAGAACTTCCCAAAAATTCGGAGAAGTTTGTAGAAATTTGGAGAAGTGTCAATAACTTCGGGGCAGTGGCTGGAAATTTGAAAAACGTCCCAGATATTCGTAAAGAAATTTGAGAAGTTATCAAAATTCTAAGAAGTTACCAGAGATCTGGAAAAAGTCATGGAATGCCAGCAATTCAGTGAAGCTCCTAGAAATTTCTTGAAAGTTCCTAGAATCTCTGAAGAGCTCACTGCGATTATCATAACATATTAGCAGTTCAACGATGTTCTCAGGAATTAAAAATAAATCCAAAAATCTATTGTAAGTTCACAAATATCTAAAATAATCTTAGGAAGTTTCTAGCAAATCATTAAAATTCTGAGAACTTCTCAATCCTCAGAAACTCGCAAAAGGTCCCAGAAATTTCGAAAAGTTCTTAGGAACTGTTAAAAGTACCCATAAATTTATAGGATTTTCGAGGAATTCGGAGAACTTTCCAGGAGTTCGGAGAAGGTTCCAAAAATTTAGAGAAGTTGAAATAAATTCAAAGAAAATCCCATAAATACGAAGAAGTAGAAGTTTTCCGAAATATGGGGAACTTTCTAGAATTTCAGGGAACTTCCTAGAAATTCTTAATAGTTTCATAAAATGTAGTTCCCAAGAATTTTAGATAGATTTCAGACATTTGAAGAGGTTCCTCGGAATTTGGAGAAGTTGCCAAAATAATCGAAGCCGTCTGCAAAAAATTCGGAGAAGTTCCCATCAATTCAGAGAAATGCCTAGAAATTCGAAAAGTTTCCGGTAATTCAGAGAAGTAGCCCGGATAAATTCGGAAAAGTTTAACATTTCCAAAAAGCTCCCAGATATGCTGAAGAAGTTCTTCGATTCGGGAGAACTTCCCAGAAGTTTAGTGAAGTCCTAAAAATTCGGAGAAGTTTGTAGAAATTTGGAGAAGTTCTCAGAAATTTGAAGAAATGTCAATAACTTTGGAGCAGTGCCTAGAAATTTGAAAAACGTCCCAGATATTCGTAAAGAGATTTGAGAAGTTATCAAAATTCGAAGTTACCAGTTACCAGAGATCTGGAAAAAGCCATAGAATGCTAGAAATTCAAAGAAGCTCTCTGGGAAGCTCCCTGCAATTTGCATGACATAACAGCAGTTCAGAGAAGTTCTCAGGAATTGTAAAATAAACCAAAGATTTATTTAAAAATTCCATAAATTCGCAAAAGTTTCAGCTAAGGAATCTACAAAAAATCGCTAGGAATTCCGAGGGAAATTTTCAAAAATTCCACTAACTTCCTAGAAATTTGGAGAAGTTTTCAGAAATTTGGAGAGGTGCCAATAACTTCGAAACAGTGACAGATATTTGAAAAACTTCTTAGAATTTCAGAAATTCGAAATTCTTAGACACTGAATTCGGAGAACTTTTTAGAAACTCAAAGAAGTTCCCTGAAATTTGGAGAAGCTTCCAGATGTTCGAGAAAATTCGAGAATCCCAGAAATTTTAGAAGTACCAAAAAATTCGAAATTTGCAGAAATTCGCAAAAGTTCCCAGCAATTTGAAGAAATTCCTGGATATTCGAAAAATTTCCCAGAAACTCAGGAAATTCCGAGAAATTACCTAAGAATGCCACAAATTCAGAGGAGCTCAGAGAAAATCGAAGATGTTCCCATCTGGAAAAAGTCATGGAATGCCAGAAATTCAGAGAACCTCCCCAATATTTTTTTTTAAGTTCCTAGCATCTCTGGGAAGCTCACTGCAATTCGCAGCAATTTAGAGAAGTTCTCAGGAATTTAAAATAAATCCAAGAATTTATAGAAAGTTTATAGAAATTCGTAGAAATTCACACCAATCTCAAAACATCTTAGGAATTCGGAAAACTTTCTAGAAAATCAGCAAAATTTCCAGAAATTCAGCGAAGTTCCAATAAATTCGAAAAACTTCTCAGAAATTCGGAAAAAAATTCAAGAATCCCAGAAATTGGAAAAATATCAAAAAATTCGAGAAAGTTTCCATCAATTTAAAGAAACTCCTGGATACTCGAAAACTTTCCCAAAACTCACAAAGGTTTCCAGAAATAAGAAAAACTTACCAGAGATCCGGAGAAAATCATAGAATGCAACAAATTCAGAGGAGCTCACAGGAAATCGTAGAAGTTCCTATCTGGAAAAAGTCGTGGAATGCCAGACTTTCAAAGAAGCTCCCAGATATTTCTTGGGAGTTCAAATAATCTCTGGGAAGCTCACTGCCATTCGCATAACATATCGGCAGTTCAGAGAAGTTCTTAGGAATCAAAAATAAATCCAAGAATTTATTAAAAGTTTTCAAAAATTCGTAAAAGTCTACAGGAATCTGAAAAACCGTTGAACTTAGGAGAACTTTCTAGCAAATCAGCAAAAATTCCAGAAATTCAGCGAAATTCCTAAGAATTTGAGGAGCTTCTCAGAAATTCAGAGAAGTTCCCTGAAATTTGGAGAAGTTTCCAGATGTTCGGAGAAAATTCAAAAACCCCAGAAATTTGGAGAAGTATCAAAAAACTGGAAGAAGTTTGCAGAAATGCACAAAAGGTCTCATCAATTTGAAGAAGTTTCTGGATAATCGAAAAAGTTCCTAGAAACTCAGGCAGGTTACCAGAAATTAGAAGAAGAGATTCGGAGAAAATCATAGAATGCCACAAATTCAGAGGAGCTCACAGGAAATTGTAGCAGTTCCCATCTGGAATAGGTCATGGAATGCCACAAACTCAGAGAAGCTCCCGAAATTATTTGAATGTTCCTAGACTCTCTGGGAAGCTCACTGCAATTCGCATAACATAACAGAAGTTCATAGAAGTTCTCAATGATTTATTAAAAGTTTTCAGAAATTCGTAAAAGTTCACAGGAATTTTAAAAAATCTTAGGAACTCGGAGAACTTTCTAGCGAATCAGCGAAAATTCCAGAAATTCAGCGAAGTTCCTAAGAATTCGAAGTACTTCTCGAAAATTCAGAGAAGCTCCCAGAAACTTGGAGAAGTTTCCAGATGTTCGGAGAAAATTCCAGAATCCCAGAAATTTGAAGAAGTACCAAAAAATTCGAACAAGTTTGCAGAAATTCGCAAAAGTTCCCATCAATTTAAAGAAGATCCTGCGTATTCGAAAAAGTTCCCAGAAATCCAGGAAGATTCCCAGAAATTAGAAGAAATTACCGGAGATTCGGAGAAAATCATAAAATGCCACAAATTCAGAGGAGCTCACAGGAAATCGTAGAAGTTCCCAGAAATTTTGGGTGGTTCCTAAGAAATCGCATAAGTAAACCCATGATATTCGAAAACTCCCTGTAATGTAGCTCATTACCCCGAAATTTAGAGAAGCTCCTAAAAATTCGAACAAGTTTTCAGAAATTTAGAGAAGTTTCTCGAAATTCTAGAAAATTCCCAGAAGTTTGCAACAGGAAATCTCGGTAAGATTTCCAGAAGTAAGGCAGTCTACGCAAATTCTGGGAAGTTCTCAGAAATTTTATGAAGTTCCCAAAAATTAACATTGCTTGCCAGAAGCGCAAAATTCGTAAGAATTCGAATATGTTCCCAGATATTTACAAAACTTCACTATATTCAGCGGAAATTTGAAAATTTCCCAAAGAGATTCCAGCAATTCGGAGATTTTTGTAAAGTTTCCCGAAATGCAAATAAGTTTTATGAAATTCAGAGAACTTCCCAAATTTCAAAATAGATTTGGTGGACATTTTTTCCGGAACCAAGAAGCATTCCCAGAACAGTTTGAACAAGCGAATACGAGGCAGTCTCGATACCAATGAATCCCGGGTACCCAAATGCAGGAGGAGCAGCCCATTGCCTAGAAACGACACATTCCAGAGCCTTATGGGTGCTCTTCTGTACATTGCGGTGAACACGACACCAACGATCGACATCAGCGCCTCGGTTCTAGAACGAAAGGTGAATCGGTTATCGTACTCTCCGGTATTTGCGATCAACAGCTAATTTGAGCCTGCGAATTGCGTCATTCGGTCCTTTAGAAGCATACGTCAGATTGTCCAAAGCTCAGCAAAGACCGTCGACAAAGCAGATCAAAAATCGAACACCGATTTTGTCTTGAGTCTCGGAGCATCTATCAGGTGAGCTGCTTCTACCGAAGTGGAATACGAGGCACCCTCCGAAGCCTGTCTTGAGCTGATTTTGTTGCTGAAGCTACTGAATGATGTGGTAGAACAAATTGCAGATTCGAATGTAGTTGACGAGGGTAGCTAGGCTGAATTCTGCCAGCGGTAGCAAAAGGACGACAACGACTTTCTCCTCAACTATTGAAGAAGCTCATCGAAGATGGTGCGATGGACGTTTGCTATTAGCTCCGTGAACAAATGGTGGCCGATGGCCTAACAAAACCATTGCACCCGTATG